>VDFB02206995.1:0-20464 GCA_007258455.2 Sequoia sempervirens | reverse complement strand
TCAATGATTAATGTTATATGATTGCGTATGGGGAATTGAGAGTGATGTGAGGGGGGCGGGGAGGGCCAAATGAGCTTCCACCGTCACATGGTTGGCCTTGTTAAGTAGAGAATATTAAACTATCTCAAAACAAAGAGAAGCTCAATAAGGTAATGCACTTTTCAATATAAGAAATGCATCGTTTGAAGCATCAAACCAATATGCAGTCTGTATGTATGATCAGTCATCAGAATATATTTTTAAAAATTTTTTTTTGCTTCTTCGTCACAATTTCGATGACAACCACCGACGAATCAACAGAAAGGCTCGACGAAGTTGCTATAGCTGCGATGATGATTTCATCGTAACTCCCTACCCATTTCGTCGCACTTTCGACGAACTTTTGGTGTTCTTCCGACGCTACTCCTTGCTAATTTCGTCGCAAAGTCGATGAACTTTTGGTGTTGTTTCGACGCTACTACTTGCCTATTTTGTCACACATTCGATGAAATTTTGGTGTTCTTTTGATTCTACTACTTGAGTATTTCATCACAATTTCGACGAACGTCTTCTGTTGTTTCCACGCTACTGCTTGCCCATTTCATTGAACTGGCAACGAACTTCTGGTGTAATTAGTCGGTGGATAAACAAAGTGTTCGTCGATATTCTGACAAAATCCTGAGGTATTTCACAATGCCGTCGACCGAAGATTCTTCGCCATTATTTTGATGTTTAATTTGTCGTCGGCCTTGCGATGAAAAAACAGCGATGAAAATATTTTTTCCATTTTGTCGCTCTTCCGACAAATATTTGTTAAACGACCGACGAACGCCTGTCGGAAAATGGTGTCAAATCCAGTAGTGAGGGGAGTTCATTGGAGATAGTGGAAGAGTACAAGTACTTATGTATTTATTTTCATGATAGGCTCAGCTAGGTGACTTGCAAAACAAAAAGGATATAGGGAAAGTGGATAGCTTCTTTCCTACTCCAAAATAGGTATAGGAAAGTGGAGCTATGAGATTGGAAAACCAAGAAAATCCTTTTTGGTTTGTTGGGCATGTTGGTTGTCCTCTATGGTTGTGAGGTTTGGGGGAATATCATGTCAACCCACAAGTGGTGGTAAATGGAAAGAATCCAAAAATATTTAATTACTAGTAGTCTCAAAGTCAAATCGGCAATACCCTATTAGATCATCCTAGCTAAAGTAGGTATGTTTCCAATAGAAGCACCAATAATAATTCATTTTCTAAGCTATTTAAAAAAGGTTGACAACAAGGATAAGTATTGTTGGCCCAAGTTGGTTGTTGAGGAAGAGCTAAACGTAGAAAAAGGACTTGGATGAAGTAGGACAACAAGTGGTTGAGCAAGTGGGACATTAAATTACATGAATGCCCCAACAATACTAAAGGGATAAAAAAAATTGTGATAGAAAAGTTTAGGACTGCCATATGGACAAATCAGATCAGTCGTAAAAAAACACACTATGTCAAAGAGTTCAACCCCAAGTAGGAACATGATGAAAAGGCTTACTTGAGAACTACAGTTAAAGGAAAAGCTAAAATATTAGTTGCATAGTTGAGGATGGGATCCCATCATCTTAGATGTGAGACAAGTAGGTGGACAACCCCCAAGGAAGAATGAGAAAACAAAATTTGCATATTATGCAACAAAAGGGTGGTTGAAACTAAGAGACACTTCATCCTTGAGTGTGCAATGTATGAGGATGTATGTATTAATTTTGAAAACATTGTGAGGGTGGACAATTTGAATGAGCTATTTGAGGAGGTCGGACTTCACAAAATGACAAGCTTTCTGATCAAGATTCATAAAAGAAGAGCCGACATAAAAAAATTTGAAAACATGTTAATCGGTGTTTTCATTGGTCCCTTAGACCGCATGGTCTCGTGCATGTTATTAAAATTACTTCATTCATTCATTCATTCTTTTTTTTCCAATAGTTTGTATGGTCTTAGTTGTTTTATAATCTTTTATTCAAGTTCTGATCAACTCAGTTTTAAACATTATAAATTTCATGTGGATCTATTTTGAATTTCAAGTGATGAATTTATAAAGGGCATTGTGTAACTCATTGTCAGATTCATCTCTTAAGTGCAGTCCACACCACCTTTTTTTTTCTATCCTTAAAAAATAACTCAATCGATACAGTTTTTATTTCCCATTTTCAGCATCAAACTAATGTGTGGATGAATTTTCAGAATATAAATAAGTTGTTGGATACCAAAAGATGTAATCTTTATTGCATGTTGGTTTTAGTTTGGTTGAGAATGTGAGTAAATTAGTATGTGCCATTGTCATTTAAGCCATTTTCTATTGTCTATAACTTAGACAAGCTATTAGTTCTTACAAATCGAGCTCTACCTCATCAATTGCCTTGTCTAGGAGTACAACAGATTCCTACTATAGTGGGGATGCATCCTATATGAAATGGATAGGACAATTTGATGGAGAGAAGTTTGTATAAATGTGCAATAGTTGACAAATATTTTCATTTTAAAAGGTCAAATATAGGTATTAGAGGTCAATGTTTCTAGAACAATTTAGAACATATAACAAATAATATAATTTAAATTTGAATCCTCATTCAAATCTTTCTCATTGCAATAATATGGTATAACTTTAACAAATACATGCATCTAAGCATGATTCATGTTATGATATTGCTATCAGGTTTCAATCATTTAGTTTTGTGAGTCAAACTCATTGACCCATGTTTCATGACTTTGACTCACAAAACTACACTATTGAATCCTAATAGCAATATCATAATGATTAATGTTTACAAACTTTAACAATGTGGATGAAGCTTATGCCACAATATGTTAAAGGGTGTCTTTAATCCTCTACAAACAAGCATGGTCTTCATGGAGATATTCTATGATGTTCATTATTTTTTGTTCAAAGGGTGTTAGTATTTAATAACTCTTTAAAATATCAAATGTCTTCAATGTCATATACTTTGTATGTGAATAGCTGACATCAACCCAAGTTCAATTTGAACTAGATATGTCTCTAATACACCCTTATATATATATGTGGTTATATGTGATTTCAAATGGAAAAAGAGTGTAATATTGAACCCACTTCCTCCAATCACTTGACAAAAAAAAGTTAGAAAAAAAAATAGGGTAAGAAAGTATTATGCATGGTATTTTATTATTTTGAATTTTCTAATTTTTAATAACATTTTTAAAAGACTTGTATAAAAATGATATTTTTGATTTTTTTTAAATTGGTAATATCTCTATAAGATATTGTACCGATATGTTGTATTCCATACTTTTATAGATCTATGCAAATCATGCATTGTTTTGTCAATCTGAGAATAAATTATAGAGTGTGATACAAAATAAGAATTCTTACAGTGGTAAATATTAAATTTATTCTATACAATGTCATGGATTATGTAAATAGGATTTGTTTAATTTTTAGTTATTATTATGCACTATAGAAATACTATGTTTATTATTTTTTTGTCAACTTTTTAAAATTGTGCTAAATATTTTTAGTAAAATATAATATTTTATTAATATACTAATAAAATATGTCTTGCATCATTTGACATTTGATATTCAAATGATATAGTTTATATAAATTTTATATTAAATAATTAATTAAAAATAATATATAAATAATTTTACACTGCAATTAATTAAAAATAATGCATAAATATAGTGGTAAAATATTATAACTATTTTTTTATCTTTGTAAGTTTACCAATTTAATATAATTGCTAAATTGCATTTTCAGAGTAAATATTTATCTTTTGTCAATGGATTTGTGGGGAAGAAACTAGGGCTTTTATTTTTG
This sequence comes from Sequoia sempervirens, assembly GCA_007258455.2. NCBI lineage: Eukaryota > Viridiplantae > Streptophyta > Pinopsida > Cupressales > Cupressaceae > Sequoia > Sequoia sempervirens. The sequence goes on along the minus strand of VDFB02206995.1, from coordinate 16,657 downwards.
AGTTATTTTCTATTAAGACCTTTGCATTTGGAAAATGAGTTTAAAATAATGATAAAAATGAAAGGAGGTGGAAATGAGGATAATGATGGTCGTAAAATATGATATTATGAAATATTTTTGCATTTGTATCAAAATTTCTATTTGCATCATATTTTTCTTGTCAAATATTTTGATTTTTTCTCTTTGATTGTTTATCATTTAAAATAAATAGTGAAATTAATGCTAACTACATAGCATGTACATTATTATCCTAATAATTAGTCATCAATCTTGTCTCCTTGGAAAAACCCCCTATCTATAAATGTTGATTTCCTAAATCAAAAGAATGTGGCATGTTTATCTCCTCCCTAACCTTTGATAAGAAATTCTTAATAAAATGCAATTTTTTAAAATGTTGTGATAAATTCTATGAATGCAAGTATGCTTGTATACTTGATTTGTGACTATCTTGATTTGGAAAAGTGAATGATATTTTGTTGTCATAATTAGTGTATTTTTATGTATCTTCTCAAACCAATTTATAAAAGGTTGTCTAAACATTAATAAATCGATTTAATAATTAAATAGATTTTTAGATTTTTAGTGATAATTTTATGGATGTGAAAATTTTAATTATTTTTAAATTATTTTAAATTTTATGAGTTTATGAAGTGCTAAAAACATTTCTCCGAGTAGTTGCTTTGCATTTAAAAACTAAATATCCACTATATGTACACAATCATCATAGGGTGGACTTATCAATTAAACCCATCTTAAAATTATAGTAAATAACATTCATGTGCATGGAAATTAAAGACCACAAATACAACCATAAAAATTATCAAATTTTTAATTCCAATCGTATTTTTTAAAATTATTCCACAATTTAGTTTCACAATTTATGGATCCTATTTTTTTTAATCCCCCCTTTGATTTCCATAGGTCAAACAAATTATGTCCCACATTTTGACATAAACCTCATTGGTAGCCCTACAATTGGCCTTTATTAGGGAAGACGCACATTAAAGACATCCCTTCAATCCATGTCGTAGCCAAAGCCCTAAAATACCAAAGAAAAACATTTAGTAATTTCCTTTATTGTTATTAATTCAACACGAGCAATGTAACAAAATATCAAATGAAAATGTTAAATAATTTTCTTTATTGGTATTTATTCAAAATGAGCAATGTAACTCGAGTGGAAGTTTGTGTAGGTTAAACAATCTCTTTTATAGGGGAGAGGGGCCAATAGTGTACAAGGTTCAATTGTGGTTAAAGCACTTGTGATTATAATAAGTAGTATTGCCAAATATTTGTACTATTATTATAAATAAATAATCCACATGTAAATAAAAAAAAAAACAAATGTTAGTCAAGATGGACCCATACTTGAACACATGAGAACCTATGAATGTTATATAAAAAATGCATTCATTAACAAGTGAAATAATTTTTTTGTCTCAAATAAAATGTCATAATATCAACTATAAGTTTTCTATTTATAAAATAAGATGCTCATTTAAACAACTAAATTATTGTCATAACTTGACAAAATACTATTCTTATGTGTACAACTATTGGGGTAGCATTGCATATGAATTGGATTATTTCATATTAATAGTTTGTCCTATCACAAATATAAAAGGTGAGCAAAATTAATACCTTGTATTTTCCCATGAAATGTGAAGATTGTCAAAAAAAATAGTGTTCAACTATTGGTCCTTTTTTGTTTGATATAAGTTGTATTTTAAGTAATATTGTGTTTATTTTATAACAAGTACTAGCCCCTCTCCCATAGATTAGTCATAAGAAAAAATAAAACAAGACAAACAATTTTTTTAATAGTATAGTTGTAAGAACGAAGACATGGTCACAATTATGTAGTTGCATGAGAGGTGAGGTTATACAAGTGTCGGCAAAAGCCTATGGATTATAAAGATGAAGAGAGGAAGGAAAGAAAAAGATAAAGAAGATATGGGGGTGTATGTGATGATGTTGTCAAATTTGGGGCAAGGTCATCTCATCCCCTTCAAGCACCTTGCATAGAAACTAGCCTCCAGGGGTTTAACCATTAGTTTTGTGACCACCTTTCACCACATGCTTTCACTACGCAAGAAAGCGAAGGCCAAAATTGACATCCACCTACTTGAAATTAGGATTTTTTGTGACCACTTAACATTGAGAAAGAGCATAGAATGACATCAAGTCCCTTCCTTGCTCAATGTTGATGAGAGGCTCCAACCCCAATTTGATCACTTTCTTGGGTGCTTTATAGTCAGAGAAATAAGCTCCCTACCCACTCCTAGTTTCCTTATTATGGATTTTCTTCTGGGTTGGTCATCCATTGTAGCTAAAAATTTTGGTATAGGGGAGAGGGGTTAGTAGTCATGTGGGCTAACTTTGTGAGCATGTAGTAGTTGCATCGAATATCATAGGACCTCCATTTCTTTTTAGAAATGTGAACTAACATCTTATCTATCTATAACTAAGGATTGAAGGTGTGACTCATCACACAAATTTCCACATCAACACATCTATTGATAAGTGTCCAAAAAAATTTGCCTTTTAAAGATTCAAACAAAACTTAATTCCTTGATCCAACAAAAAAATAGAATTTAATACATACAAAAAAAGTTATGTTGTATATGGTCCGCCTATGTCTGAATTGTAATTGGTTTGACTTAAAAACTTGATTAAGGAAAAAATATTTAATAAAACACTATGAAACCAATTGGAAGCACTATATATCATAGTTACAAATCTAAATTCGAAAAAAATAGAATTTTATCCTTGATGGAAAAAAAGTTATGTTGTATACGATGAGCATCACTCCTTAAAAATGTTGTTTACTGAAAAAAACTAGTATTCGAAGGAGATGGAAAAAGAAGTGCAATTTGATTCCAAAAAAATTGAAAAAAATATATTTCAAATCTACAGACAAAATGTCACAAATCACTAGTTTGCATCATCTTCAAATTCCTCACAGTTTAGCCACTATAGGTGCCCGAAAGTGAAGATTTAGTTATAAAAAATTATTTTAGTGTCCAGTTTGGCCAAAAATTTTAAACTAGCATTGTGGGATCACCCCAAGATGAAGGAAGCAATTATGTTCAAGGTTCTATTATGATAAATCATGCTAAATCATGCTAAATCATGAAGATGTAGGGTCAAACCACAATAGTGGTTTACAAATTTTATGAGGAAGGAAATTTCATTTTTTTCCTTTTCCCCAAACTCAATGGGTTTGGTCAAACCCAATGGTTCAACCGAACCTCATTATATGTTCGACCGAACCACCAAACCCTAAATAAAAATAATCTTATTTAAAGGGGTTCGATCGAACATGGGTTCGACCGAACCCCCTTAAATAAGACAAAAAAAAACATTGTCATTTTTTACTGTCATTTTCGCCTTTTATCAGTTGCTTTCCCTGTGCTTGTGCATGTGGCAAACTGAGCCTGTGATTTGCAAGCGGCGAGCAAACTAACTTCATCTCTCAGGTGAACACAAACTCAACTTTGTCTCTCCAAAGTTCATCAACCCAACTTGCATATCGAGCACAAGGTATGTGAAATTCGAATTTTGTAGAGTTCAAAATGCATTTGTTTGTTAAATTTTGAAACCCTAAATGCGAAATTTTTCAAATTTCTTGAATTGAAATTGCATTTGTTTGAAATTTTTTAAAGCGTTTTCAACATACACTATTTCTATGATACATTTCTACTCTGTCAAAAAATTAACATGCCCTGTCTATGCTTCCACATTTTGCATACATTTTTACCAGGGCACCTCCAATTTATTTGAGGCATTATATCAAATAGTTCATTAAAAAATTTATTTGAGGCATTATATCAAACAGTTCATGGTAATTTTTGATGGTGTATGATAGAAATAGTGTTTCCATTGTATGCACCCTATACCAAACAATTCATTAACAAATTTATTTGAGGCATTATATCAAACAGTTCATGGTAATTTTTGATGGAGTATGATAGAAATAGTGTTTCCATTGTATGCACCCTATATCAAACAGCTCATTAACAAATTTATTTGAGGCATTATATCAAAAAAACTATTGGAAATTTATTTGAGGCATTATATCAAAAAAACTATTTCTATCATACTCCGTAAAAAACACTATTGGAAATTTATTTGAGGCATTATATCAAATAGTTCATTAACAAATTTATTTGAGAAATTATATCAAATAGTTCATAATATAAAGTTTCTAGGGTGCATACAATGGAAACTTGGATAAAATTCTTCATATTTTTCCTTTGAGCCTTATGACATTACTCCAAAAATGGTTGGTGAACTAAATGTATGAATCAAAGAATAAATTTATAGGAAAGAAACTAGATTGTTTGAATGAAATGTATAATAAAATAGTTCTATTAGGATTTAGAATGAATGAAGGTATTATTAAATTTTCTAGTATTAGGAAAATATAAAAATATGTCCACTTTACTATATATATATATTTAAAACTATTCTTTATATATCCATGTTAAAACTATTAAAAATTAAATTACATAAATCAATTTTAAATTTGTACAAAGAAATAAATGACTTTGACTAAGAGCGAATATTTAAAATATAGCTATCCTCTTTGCAAAATCCAATTTGATTTGAGATATTTATGGACAAAAAATATGGATGAGCATGAGGTAAGTAAGAAAGAATAACCTTAATTTATATCTTCCCTCATCAAATAATTTCACGTTTAAAGAGTTTCTTAAGGCATATCCAATTATGAAAAACTATTATATACTTGAACATATAACTATATTAAAGTATATCATGAATAAATTGAAAGGATAAAGAGTAAATCACTAAAAACACATACATAAATCATAGAAGTAAATTGATTAATATAAGGAGATTCAAGTGGTTGGATAATTTTTTCCAAGGAGTGGAAGAGGTTAAGAAGGAACCATCAAATAAATATAATATTTTAAATACTTTAAAAGAAAAATACATTTCTCCCTGCTCTAAATTGAAATGGTATTCCTTCTAAGATGATAATAATTGAAAAAGAAGAAAATAATCATTATGAAGATCAAGTACCATTGATAAGTTTTAAGAGATCAAATAAAATATTCAGTTCAACAAAAGAAAAAAGAGAAAATAGTTAATGCTAAAGAAACAACTACAACCAAGCTACTATGTTATAAATTCTCCTCTTATGTAGTCTTCATTTCCCTATAAATTGTGGCCTCCTTGTACAAATTAGCTATTGATCATCATAGTGAAACAAATTTAACATTTTGAAATGGTTAAACATTATTATTATTTTTATTTGTATAAGTATAATTATTATGGGTTCATTTCTCCTCTCCTACTCTTCCTAATAAGGTTCTATTTTACAAGCTCCTCATATAAATGTTAGGGTTCTAACTTCTAAAAATTGAATAGTGTCAACTTAATCTCATTAGACAATGCTCCCCTAGTATTAATGGGGCCAACTTTTTATCTATCAAACTCAGCTATGTTTACATTGAATAAGAATTTGATACCTTTATCCTCATACTTGAACTAAGATATCTTGGCTCTAATTTTAGTCATTTTATCTAAAAATTATTGGTGACATATCCATTCGTGTTTAGTTTTAATCATTTATTATTGCAATTAATTATTACAAGGAGATTCTTGAAGCTTGTATTCCATCCCCACCATTTTTATTCTAAATATTTGACATTTTCTTTCAACTTAAAGTCTAAATTTTATCCTTAATGCTATACATATTTTTCTAGGATAACACATATTCATTATATTTCACTAAATGTGTTTAGTCATAGAAGAAAAACCTTCAATATATCTTTAAGATAACTTTGATACCATCAAGATAATCCCACCTTTCATTGCATTAATATCAAGGTTAACTAACTCTTCCTCTTTACATGCTTTTCAATTAGAGTATCCTCTAGTAAAAATAGAAACATTAATAGTGTGGTTATCAAAGAGTGTCTACTAGGGATGCACACATCACTATTATTAATAAATTATAAGATTGTAAGAAATGTTTATGGAAGAAATAACTATCTAATAGAGAATATAATGTATTAGAACATATCTAACTATTACATATTTTAAATAAAGCCCCTTTAAAATCTATCTTATTGCCATTTAATGAGTCAACTAGGTTCAAAATTATTTTCATCTTATTCCCCAAAATTCATCACCTTTACAACAAAACTTGATTTCATCTAATTTATCTTATTTATTCTCAAATCATATTAAAATCACCACCTTAAACTCTAAGAAATATTTGGTAACTTATTTATTTTATCTTCATTTAGAAAGGGGCATGAAGGTAATTTAGAACCTCTTAAAGTTTCTTTCAAAATAACTAGGAAGATTTTATTCATTGCCTTTCTTGTTGCTTTTAGGATTAGTGTTATGAATTTTGTGCATTCATTCTTAAAAATTCTTATATCAACTCATTTAGCATTTCCATGATCTTTTTATATGGGAAAGGTCAACATACAATGAGGTAGGCACTTTTGATTTTTTTTATTCCTTAATTAGTTCCTTTTAGGGAAACTTTTAGTCTTTTCGAACACCTTACAAAAATATGATAAATATGTGATTATTTTTCTTTCCACTCTATAAATTTTTGATGTGCTTGGATATATAATTGAGATGATTCACTCATAATGTAGAATGATAAAAATTTAGTATATATGAAAGAAATATTTTCGAGACATGTCAAACTACCATTCTACATAACTCTCACATGGAAATAAGAATATTGTTTTATTTTAACTAAAGAAATTGTGTGTACTCTATCTTGAAAATTACTAATTAATTTTGAATTAAATATACTTATAATTTAAAATAAGAGCATCCTTTGTAACATGGAATAGATAGGTTAATTTTAATGAAATAAATTATGTTTTTATATTAAGAAAAATTTACAAATATATGAAACTCATACATTAAGAAATTGACTAAGATGTAACTTTGTATGAGAATTAAGATGCTCGAATAATTTATATACCTTATTTCAATAATTAACATTAGAAATTAATACTTGGCTCATATTGTATACCCACCTCCCAATGGTCTTGGAATGGATGCATTTAGATAGAGAAGGATTTCAAAAGGCTCATGGTACTTGTGGACCCCTCAAAGGAATGATATATAACAAATGAACTTTATTTATGAAATTTGGTCTTTTGTTGTTGGATTCTAGTATGAATGTTATCTATAAGGTGGAATTCTTAGTTGAGACTCTCAATCTTCCATTGTTGGTTTCTAGTGTGATTATACAATATGCTCACCAAACGTATTAATTTCTAATGTTAATTATTCAAAAAGGTTTTGTTTCATAGAAGAGACCTATGTTCACATATTCCAAGGCATGTTATTATCCACAATGCATGACACTTCTTCACATCTCTACCAAGTTCTAAACAGATACAAATCTTCCATTTCCATGGAGGAGATTGATGATTTAAAAAGAAAATATCATGCCATTTCTTTCTTGAGAAGTCATGTTTGCATTCATGATTTGCAACTTCCATCTTCATCCAAAAAGAAATTTTGTTATTGTTATGTGCCTGATATTAAAACAAATCAAAACCTTCATTTGAGCATGATCACCAACACAAAGGTAAATGAGTGGAAACAAAAGAAAGCTCGGTTAATGGCTTTCAACATGTTGGTGGAAAATCTGCATCTTTTTGAAAGTGGCTTCCTAGCTTATCAGTCTTATGTTTAGTAAGGTTTTGTAATCTCCATTGTGTTATGTATTTGGGTCATGGGTATATCTAGTATGATGTCTTCTTTTGGGTATTTTGGGTGCATAAGAGAATGTGCAAATGTATTGATGTTTTCAACCAATGTGCTTTTGTAACATTGTAATCATACAATTGGTCATTTGTACTAGGACCTCACTAGTATTTTTTATATTTTGTAAAATTTGTTACTTGGACTACAACTAGGGGTTTTCTTGCTAGTTCTTTCCCGCTAGTATGTCCGCCTGAACCAACTATATGTAAAATATTATATATAAATAAAATTATAAGTGGTCTCCCACTTTTGCTTAAAAAAAAAGTTCTTGTAAATGTCCACATCTTTTTCCTTGACACAATTGTTATTTCTTAAAATATTTCTTATGATTTTTCATAATGTTGGTCAATAATTTACTGTAAATATTCTCTAGTCAAGCTCTTAAATGTCATAAGAATATGTCATAAGAGGGTTTCATCTTATAAAGCTATAATAATATTATATGCATTTAGAACATCTTAGACACCTCCCTTGAAGCATTCAACAAATGACAAATAACTACCAACACAAAGTGAGATGCCTCATTTCTAATAGAGGACGCTCGTAATCCAAAATATTAGGATTCTGAGTTGGCCCACGCTCCCAATGCGGCTAAGTTTATCATCTATTGAGGGAGTGGATCCAACAACAATTCTTAGTGCTTCTGATTTACTAATCAGGAATACCAGCTGTTTTTGCTTTTGTGTACATTCTAATGACTCCTCATCTCAAGTTAAATTAGCAGGAATGGTTTTATGCCTCCCTATATTAAATAGCTTTTAAAAGGAGGTGAATATGATATGGTGGAAAACCAAGACCACAAAGTTGGTTTAGTTCTCATAAATTCTCTAAAATAATTGAATTCCTGCACATCCTAACTAGAAATACCATGAGGGGGTTTAAGTCCATTTTAGACAAAAATATTCTCTTATATAATGATCACTAATTCACTTGAACCTGTCAACTAAAGAGAGATGATGGTGAACTAAGGGGAAACTTAGTTGCAGTGATGGTGTAGACACAAATTTGGACATAATTTAAATTTCCTTTTCATCAACATTCTCTTATACGAGTTAATTAAGTAATATTACTATTATTTAGTAATACCCATAATTTTGCCAAATCCTAGTGTTTAATTATTAATTAAATACTTTACTCTTAATCCTCGCCATCAAATAAATTAAATAAATAAGCCATTATTTAATTCCTCACATATCTTTTCATCTAATCCTAATCCATCTTAATTTTCTTCCATTAGGGATGTACGCCTAATCCTTGATTAGGATGTCACATCCTCAACTTTTGCCAGGTTGACTACAATCACATTTATCTTCTAATTCTTGATTGATAATCTTTAATCCAGTACCTTGTCAACTCTCTCCATCCCACAAGGGAATTTTTAATTCCTTTTAATCTCAAATCCCCCTTTTCCTTCCATCTTTAGAACCTTTGACTTGTCACATCAAGTCACATGTGACAAACTCCCACCTTTTGGGAACATTGTCTTATCCACTAGATTCTTACAATCATTGTGAATTTAAAATTCACTTTTATTCACCCAAGATTCTTCCCATCTCCCAATGTACTTGCAAGGTACTTGTCCTTCCTCCACATCATGTACTTCTTCTCCACCTCACTTACACCTCATCTCCTCTTAGCCACTTCACCATCCACATGTCAAGATGTGAGGGCTTGTGAGTTATCAACCCACCATAGCCCTTCATCTTGACCTTGTTGGATGAATCTCAACCGTTGAATTCTCTAGAGAATTCAAATTATTCTATAAATACCCCCTCCTCAAGGGCATTTTCAAACTTTTTTATTTGAGCAACCTTATGCTGTCAATTTGCATTCTCAAGCATTCACTATCATTTAGCCATCCACTTTGATCATCTTTCATATTCAATCTTGCATCTAGCTACACCAAAAAACCATCCAAGGAGCACACAAATTCATCCAAATCAAGGGCCAACCAAGGAGTCTTCAACAAGAAGGAAGGTATAATCGATTTGCATTTTATTTCATCTATTTTCCTTGTTTTATCACTCTTTAGGCTAATCATTGAAGTGTTCTTAGTGTTTTATCATTTGCATTTTAAGATATTTTGAACATTAAAATAGGGTAAAATTCCAAGGTACACAGATAGATTAAAACTTAGCTATTTCTCTTTCTATTGTCCCCTCTCCACAAAACACCCTTATTTAAGTAGATTCTATTAAACCTATCTCACATATCACCTCCCAATTCTTTAAACTTTTCAAACTTCTTATTCCTCATACCTAATAATCTATCCTTCAAGCTCAACACTTCCCACCTCAATCAAATTTATCACCTTGCTTCCCTAATATCCCTTTGGTTGATGTTCCTAGACCTCATCAAAATGGTAAATGGATACAATTGTGGAATGATGCGATTAAATCTATTGCACTACCTTACTATGATCTTACAATAAGAATATGGCTAGAAAGAGATCTAGAATGGAAAAAAAATATAGATCCAAATAGAAAAAAAAAACTTGTTTTGGCTTTAGCACTTACTAATAACCTTTCTACAATGAGTGGTTGCTTCCATTGAAATAAAACTTAGAAGATTTGAACTTAATTGTGGTAGAGGATCTCAATTAAGAGATAGGCTACATTGGATGAAAGGATATAAGGGATACAAATTATTTTTTAGTTATCTTGAACATATTTACATTCTCGAGAGTGGATAATATCTATTGTTGATCAAGAGAGGTAGTTCCATGACAACTCTAATGATATTAAATCCATTTTCCTCCAACATTACAAATAATTTTTCATTGATCTAGTTGAAGGAGACCCACGCCAAGATATAGTGAAAAATTATGGGCATAACAATTATATAATTTTTAACATATATAAAATGTATAGTTGGATTAGTGAGATATTTATAACAAGTACATGCAATATGAAGTCAAACTTTATTAGATTTGATTCTTAATAAATTAGTTTTAACGATTCAATTTATAGCTTTATGCAATCTATAAGTTTAAATAGTTTGATGGTATCTAAACTTTATACATATAAAATATGATAAATGTACGATTATTTTAACTTTCCGATCTATAATTTTTTGATGTTCTTGGCTATAATTGAGATAGTTCACTCATATTGTAATGATAAAATTCATCCTCATATGGAGGATTTTATATTATCTTCCATTAAATTCATCCTCTTTATGAGATTCTTATGGAATATTGATATTCTAGTGTGAATTATTAATTTTAGACATATCTTAACTAGATAAATTTAGGTTCAATGAAGGAAATAGAACTTTTTTTTCACTTACATAATCCTATTTTGAAGTTCATTTATGTTAACAACTATTAGATTAAATATTTTTATCCCCAATTATTTTCAAATAATTTTATACTAATCTTTGTATTCTTATTCTTTCTTTCATCGTTTCATTTAAAATTTGAACCATTTAAGAATGCTATTTTATAGATTATAGTTGTCTTCCAATTCTTTTTAAATTGTTAATGGTATGAAAATATTGTTGATGAGTAGATGAATTATTACAACTATTTTAGATTTGTATTCCCTTTATCTAGATATATTATTTACCAAAGTCTCATTGCTCTTTTAGGTGTACTGTATATATATATATAACATGGAAAATGCAGATCATGTTCCACCTACGCTAGATTCTTTGTTTGAAAATACTAGTAATGAGATTAAAAAATTAAGAGATTCATTAGCATAGGGTGCAAACCTAGGGATATATAGTGAACCATGCATGTTAATATTGCATAGTCTAGAAAAACTAAAAGATGAACTTGAGAGGACTAGTGCATATTCCTCAGATAGAGTGACTGCTATTCTTTCTCGTATGCGGGAAGAAGTACATGGTGATGTTCCCCTTAAACAAATACAGGATAGTGTCACCAAAGAAATGATAAAAACCACTTGTTTTCCATTTTATCAAAATGTGTGTAAGGTTAGGGGATACCAGGTCACTATATGTGTCAATCATGCTATGGCCTCATTGATCTGCCCACGATTTCTCACAACACATGGTCTATACCCAAATAATGACTAGATTCCATTGTATTTTGTTCAACAGTTGTATGCTGAGGTCCATTTGGGCTTCAAAGTTAACTACTTGGACATTCCACCATATGTTGGTCAGGGGTACGGTAGGATTGCTAATAGGCCCACCTATCATCGAGCAGATAGACCACCTCCAGTGTTTAGGGTATTGGTTGGTGAGAGGTCTCCTGCTCCTGCTCTCACCCCAGCTCTAGCCCCCATAGCAGATGAGGTTGTCGTTGCTTTCCAAAAGGAAGAAATTGACACTGTAGGTGACATTGTGGCTCCCACCACTAGGATATCTGATGATCATGTAGGTTAGTATTTGATGTCCAGACATTCCTGATCCATGCCATTTTCAACACAGTGGACCACCATGGATCCTTTTACAATGGCCAACATCCCTACTCCTACAAAGCTTGATGCACTTACAGGAGATATGTCACGCATGACTCTGCATTGTTTGGCTGAGGACTTGTTGAAGGCATATGCCAACATTGCATTAGACAATGGGATCGGTATAGAGCATGTTAGAGATCATTTGATACATAGAGGTCATTCAGTTCTAGGATCCCATCACTCTCAGCCAAGCACTAGTGCGCATTAGGATCCACCTACAGTTCTTTCGGTAGATGTACAAACTATTGGTTTTACTGATATGTTGATTGGTTCTGGTTCATCATCACTGATGCCATCTCACCTTCATAGTCCTCTACATTCATCATTTCTGGCATGATATGGGATAGATCAGATGGATGCAGATGTTGATTCGTCGCTTGACCATTTGGTGGATATGGTGGAGGTGACTGTTTCAGAGGACTTAGGTCATCCGATATCAGATGATATTCATGTATGTGTGCATGTGCATGTTTCAATTCTTTTTTAATTTTTTTAAATTTTTTTTTAACTAGATATTCATGTAAGTTGATATATATATGTATATATATTGTTACAGGTGGACATACCTCATATCACTCCTAGCCTTGGTCTAGATCGTGTGAACGATCGATGTGACTCTATGGATGAATCTACTACCAGTGGACATGTGAGTTTTTCATTTTTATATAATCACACGTGTATATGTACATGCAATATTTGTGTATGCATAGATCTAGATTGATATTTAAAAATACAAGTTCATTTAATAATAACTTTTATAAAATTTATTTAATATAAAAATTATGTATTTAACACATCCTGTACACAATTTTATTTGCAAGGCTCAACACATCCATTAGAGCAGGACCATTCTCATTTAGATGGCCATTCGACTAGGAGTAGACATTCATATTAGGCCATGCACACTAGATTTTTGATCTTTACTACATGCATTCTCTTATACTTGATGATCTTTAGTATTTGAGATTTGATGATCTCTAACTTTCATTTGCTTATATGATATACATACATTTGCTTATTTGTTGATCTTTAGTATTCGACATTTGATGATCTTTAATTTACATTTTGCTTATATGATATGTACATATATTTTCTTATATGATAGATACATACATTTGCATCTTTGCTTATAATATGTGTTATGTTTATATGTATTGAATCCCTTTACATGTATGTACATGTGTTTGCTTATGGTTTAAACATGTTTACACATAATATATGTATGCATTTGTTTTAAATATTCAATATACATACATGTTTTCTTATTTTATGATCTCTTACAACTTACATTTCCTTATATTTAATATACATTTGATCTCTAGTAGAATTTTAGGGAAATCAATTCCACTTTATAATTAAGTTCATTCATGTTGATCACAATAAATATATATTTTTAAATGACTTAAGCAACATGAACCATTGAGTTGAGAACAAGATATAATCTTTTTGACAAGTAACTTGAAATTCAATTCAAATATAATTAAGAAAATTCAATTCAAATTATACCTCTATTATATGTTTTTGACAAGTAACTTGAAATTCAATTCAAATATAATGAAGAAAATTTAATTCAAATTATACCTCTATTATACAATTTTGACAAGTAACTTGGAATTCAATTCAAATATAATTAAGAAAATTCAATTCAAATTATACCTCTAATATACATTTTTGACACTTTAACAAAATTCTAAAATTACTAGATATGTTCTGCATACTTATGAATTAAATAACAACAAACTCCATAATGAAATAACTTGTTTTTTTACTACTTGATTCATTTAAACTAGGATCTAGTTATTCCATGTACACTTGAATAATTTTTCCCATCTTGGATTATATATAAATAGAAGCTTATTTTTCATTATTCGGGATATCAAATTGCAAGATTAATTCTCATTTATATCACTTGGAGTGCAGATTTTGGAGAAGTTTTTGCACATTTATCAAGGAGGAAAATATTGGAGCTTGACAACTTTTCATTTTTATCAATCAAGGAAAAATTTGGAGGATAATTTAACTAAGTTGGTAGAGGACTTGTTTTGAGTCATCTTTAAGTTGAAAAAGAAAATGGGACAACAAAGAAAAAGAAAAACTGTGTCTCAATGAAAATTGTCAAAAGAAGAACATAAAAGGCGTGAACAAAACTTGGAAAATTATCATAGAAATAAACAAGGTACATACTTGTTTCTTCTCTCTCTCACTCCCAAGTGTGTGTTTAAAATTGTATGTGCATACATTTTGCATTGGCTTTCTTATTAAAATTAGAAATGTTTAATGTATGACCATTTTTCAACTTACAATACCCCAACTTAAAATGTACTCAAACTAAAATATTGTACATTAAATCCTTCCCTACAAGCCTTACACTTATCTTTTACCAATACCTTTGTTTAATGTTTTTGTCATCACATTATCATTGTTGAGTATTGCATCTACACAATTTTCTCTTTACTTTGTTCATGAAGAAAATGATAGTGTACTTCAATACATGCTTAGTTCTCCAATGAAACCTTAAATTTTGTGTCCCTCACTATGCCACTTTGATTTTCATAATTTTTTCAACCACATTAATTATTTTATAGCTTTGCAAATTCCTATATATTCTAACTTTGCACTTTGAAAGAAACCATTATTTTTTCTTAATTATTCATGAAACTACACCTTCATGTACAATGAAGTAGCATTCTAATGTTGATATTTGGTGATCAATATCCCCTATCCAATCTACATTACAACATCTAATTAGCTTAAGATTTTTCTAAAATCCCATTGAATTTAATCTAATGATCAATAGTTCCTTTAAAAAAATATTTTTTAAATATTTTAATAAATGCCCAATTCTAAGCTCTAGAATTATTTGAAAATTAGAACTCAAATTATACTTAAAGCCAATGCAATGTGAGGTTTTCTAGAGACTAGCAAATGTATACATCAAAACTCAAGCTATATGGTGCCAAGGAATAATTATTTTATTTTCATCACTTCAATGTTCTCAAATTATTTTTATGTTTTATGCTCTAGGGATTCCTCAAGCTGGAGTCAAGCCAAATCTAGATATTGGATCAAACGAATCCGTTGAAGAACACATGGACCTTGAAGTTAGGGAGGAGACCCAAGTTCAAACAATGCTTGTTGGAGAGGGGTCAAGATTAGTTCCTTCTACTGGTATGGATGAGCATATAAAAATAGCACACAAGCTTCTCTCACTTATAGCATCTTGTTTTATTGAAGTTTGTTTGCTTGCATACATAAACTTCACTTATATAACATCATCTCTCACTTTTGTTTTCCAAATATTTTGTGACATGTAGGAAGGGCTCAACAAGTAGGAAGTTTCCATGCTCAAGTCGATCCAAATCTAGACATCGGATCAAATGAATCCGATCAAGAATGCATGGTCCTTGAAGATAGGGAGGACACACAAGTTCAAACAATGCATGTTGGAGAGGGGTCGGGATCACTTCCTCCTACTAGTATGGATGAGCATATAAAACTAGCTGAGAAGGTGAGGAAACAAATTTCTCATAGAAATTTAGATCATTTACTTGAAATGGATATGGAGAAATTGAAGTATTATGCCAACCAAACTTATAATAAGAGAAAGAGGTCAATGACTAAATTTGTAAATGGAATGATCAATCATCATTTCAATCATCTTGATACACTTGAAAAAAACCAATTGTTATCACGTTTACTTCTTCGTGATGAGCTCAAAGAGTCATTACAATTTTTGGGTGTACATTCGGCATCAAATAAGAAGAAACACATGGGATTACAAAAGGATATTGTTCAAAATGTTAAAAAGGGTTTATATTCCATTGGGAAAGGATATCTATCAGTGGATAAGGCCACTACAAGAAGGGTGATGTTGACATCTATTGTACATCAAGATATAGCAAGAAAAATAAAAATGTCTGCACTTTCAACTGAAATTGGTTATAGTAGAACCACATTGATAAAATATGAGAAAAAGAGAGTTTTTGGATAAGAGTTTAGAAGGAAATTTGGAAATTATGTGTAGAGCTCCCTGTTCTGACAATATTGAAGATGTTGTTAGGAACTTGGTCTCAGGTTTTTGGTGTGATCAGACTTGTCCATCATCAAATACTAGAGATGTTATGAGACACAAGATTGGACCTAGTATTTATGAAAATCATATCAAACATTGGATAGACATAACACAATTTGAGATGTATATGAACTTTTGTAATGCATATCCTCATATAAAGATTGGGCAAACAATGTTTCAAAGGTTAAAGCCATATTATGTGAAGATAAACAAGTTTTTGGAAACTTGTCAAGTTGTCGTTATCATATTGAATTTGATCTCTACTATCAGGTGTTTCGAAAGATGAGAGAAGAAAGATGTGGGTTTCAAAATGCACCTCCTAAACAAGCAAGTTTGTTCATAAATTCTATATTATGTGATCATGAAAATGGACCTCAAATAA
>VDFB02206994.1:0-24115 GCA_007258455.2 Sequoia sempervirens | reverse complement strand
CCCCAAAGATGTTGGAGATGGTAGCCTTCTAAGTGAAAAATATATAAGTGTTGATGAGAATTTCCTCTCCACAGGTGAAATTCGCCAAGACTAAAGGTAAATGGAGGAAAATTTTCTAAGAAAAAAAATAAAAATTCAAATTCCTCCTTGATGCCTAAATGCGCCTATACTAGTGATATTATTTGAAATTTTTCCTAAGGCACAAAATTTCATCTCCTAAGAAGAACACGCCTGCTGAAGAAGTGATGAAATTTTATAAGTACGAATAAACCGGCAATGGATGACTGCGCGCCAGCTTCAACAAGATGATGAAAATTTCACACGTGCAGAAAATATGCCCTTAGACGAAGAATAGAATAAATTTGATGAGAAATTGCTTTTTCTGTTGGCTTAAAATTAAAATTAAATAAAATTCCTTTCATGGAGAATACATGAATTCGACGTGTTCTGAAGGGAATTTTCTTTTGGGTATCGATGGTCTTCGACATTGAATGGATTTTAAAGTCTTATACACTTCGCCAAGGCTTTCAGGATAAAGATTTTGATTGACACTTGAATAATGAATTTTCCTAAGGAAAATTTAAAATTTTTCTAAGGCAAGGAATAAAATGTGTTGTTAAAATAAAATGCCTCAGAGGATGAATTTAAAGTTGTTCACTAGATGATTTTGATCAAAATTCTTCATGAAGGTGAATTTTCCAGGCGAGAGATGAATAAAATTAAGTGTCAGAGCTCCAGTTGGTGAAGTGAATTTCTTAAAGAATGCAGTTGAAGTTAATATTTCCAAAAGATGATTTTAAAATACCAAGAGAAGTACGCCTTGGCCAGTCAAGATAGATCTTTTGAAAATTCTAGAAGGTCAAGATTCTAGACGCCAGATGACAAGTGTTGCAATTGCCAGAAGAGGGAAATTCGAATTCCTATTGTGAAGTAGTGGAGATTGAATGAACTAGCTAAACTTAGCTCCTTCTAGAATTCGACTCAGCTATATGAGCTGAACTTTGTTTCATTTTTTTTCTCCATTAGTTGAAGAAGTACGATTTGAGCTCTGAAGTAGAGATTGCAGTGCAAGTTGGGACTTGGTGAAGAAATTCAATTTGAGGTAGAAGAGGATTGTTGAAGCTGAAATTTAAAAAGTCTAAGTGCTGAGAAGTGTTAGAAGTAAAGTTGGCCGATTTCTCAAAGAGTTGAAGTTGCTGAAGCTTGCTCAAAAAACTTTCTAAGTGTTGAAAGTTCGAAGTTACTGGAGGAGAAGTTGAGGTTTGCAGATGAAATATAATGTTGTAGCTTCTCAATTTTAAAAAGTCAACTAGCAGCCCCTACATGTTATCTTATTTTTCTAAATAAAATTGCTGATGGCTGTTTGTTATTTTGTAGGATGGCTAAAGTAAGAGCAATTGGCAGAGACAATAATGCTGCATCTAGGCAAACTGTTATTAAGAAGCTGAGCAAGTCGTTCTTGCCAGAGTCAAAGTTCTCTTCGAGGTTGGGCAAGTTGGCTGACACAAATTTGGGTTCTTTCAACATGGAGGCTTTTAAAAGTCGAATGATGGGAGTTGGCAGTCATCGCCCTTCAATCACTTTGCACAATATTGTTCGAAGTGGGCTGTATGCGGCTGCTGGTTTTCCGCCAGCTATTTAGTGTCCAGAGCTGATGATGGAATGAGCTAACTGCTACGATCCGGATCACAGGTCTATTGTTTCACCTGATGGTAGATTGTTCGCCAACCTCACTCTTGCAGCTATCGGCGAAGCATTTGGAATCCCACCACACGAGAGTATGATTTATAAGATGAGAGAGAGCGTGCTGAGCGAATGTATGCTTCAACATTCGAGAGATGTGCAGAGATGATTAACTCTCGTTGGATGAACAAGCCCAAGCCCTCTCGCACGAAGTTGCCGAAGCAGATAATATAAGATGATTTGAAGCAGGAGTACTGTGACCTGATCATGATGCTTAGCAGGGTTGGAGGCTATCCTCAAGTGTTTATCTTTGAGCCTTGGATGTTCTATTATATCAATCTCGTGTTGGAAGGAAAAGAGCACATCAACTGGGCAGTGATGATTAGTGACAATTTGCATGAGCAGCTCTGGAGCTTGAGGAGGACAAAAACATTTTACATGGGCTCATACATTGTATACATGTTGGCTCGTATGACGAAGTACAGGGGAATTTTCTACAAGGAGCCAATTGGTTGCGGCTCTCATCAGTTCAAAATTCATGAGGCTTGTCCACAGCTGCACCTGACAAGCACGTCCAATTACAAGCGAGTCAATGATGCCTTCACCATGCATATAACAAGATCACTTCAGCAAAGAATTCATCATAGGATCTCGAAGGAAGCTCAGGAATTGAGAAAGGTATGGGTGCTGGTTTATTCAGTTTCCAAAATTTTCTTACATCAGGCTGCAAGGTTTTTCTTCATACCTGTATAGATTGCCTAAGTGCCCAACGAATAGAATTTTGATGTTAGAGATATCTAGGCAACTTGTTGCCTATGATAAGATTCAGAAGAGAAAGAAGAAGGGAGGGATTGACTTCCCAATCATCATGGGGAATTTAGATGAAGCGTGTCCTTCACTTCAGGCAGCCAGGGAAGCTGAAAATGAGCTTTAATTCTTCCATCTTTCCTATCACACCAGCAGGCAGTATTACGATCCTCACAGGAATATTAGATGGATACTGTCAGAGGAGTTTATTCATAAGGCAAATATTGAGGATTATTGGGCTAATACCGCTGAAGTTAGAAAGAGGATGTTCTCGAGGTCACCGTTGAGCATGATTAGGGAGTTTGAAATTATTCCAGTGCCAGACCAGGTGGACGAGGACATGAATGTTCTCCATCCAGATTATGAGGCAGTGAGAGACACGCCACTTCCACTTCCAGATTGGTCAGAGCCAGAGATTGCTAATTTGGACACACTTTGTATACCAGTCCTAACTTTCACTAGAGCATGGGTCGAAAGATATGTGAGTAGATTGAAGAGTAGGTCAATTCCTTTGACTTACAACTTGATGGGAGATCATAGGACGCTGACTACTAGCAGGAAGAAACAAATAACTCGAGGTCCAGAATCTCGAAGAAAAGAGCCAGTTCAGCCGGAGCCTCCGAGAATTGTGGTAGTCACCTAGGCCATTGGAGACACGTTCCCCAAGTATACAGGAGGTTTCGCTATTTGCTGATTAGAGAAATGTATTGAATCAGGAGTAGGAATTGCATGAGGAAAATCAGCCACCATGGAGAGAATCAGTTGGCCAAAGTGTTAATGCACCTACTAGAGATGATCAACAGGAGGAAGATGAGGAAACTGCTACTGACACACACTTCTAGCATGAGCTTGAGGTGGCTCTAGAGGATGATGCAATTTCAGGAGATACTCAGCCATTAGAGGCCAATGAGCCTCGCCAAAATGAAGTTAGAGAAGAAGTCTGTGAGGAGGAAGCAAGAGATGAGTAGCCGTTTGTTATACAACAGTTAGTACCTGATTGGCTTAAAGATAGAATGAGAAGGAGCCCCAGTGAAGAGGCTGATCTAGCGGTAGAGATGGAGGAGTTTTTGAGTAGGATCAGCGTGCCTCCAACTAAGAAGAGAGCTAGGAAATTTTCGAAGATCTTAACAGATGAGGATGGCTCTTGCACCCTTCACGTTGCTATGCCTAGGGTTGATTGTGATCGAGATGAGGCTGTACTGGAGAATTATATGATCACAACCATGGAGTTAGGTCGCCCCACAGGAGCACAGATTATTGAGTGTGACAACTCCTATTAGGCGCTCAAGGACAGATTGCTCAGGACTGAAGGCAAATATAAGAAATTGAAGGAGCATAAGACTTTGATTGGCTACATGCAGCATTTGTCTCGTCCTTGTGGGCAGGAGATTCCGGCACTTGAGCTTCCAACCGAGTTATCTAGAGAATCACTTAGTGGCTTGGAAGATTTGAGGAAGATGGCATAGGAGGCAGATAAATGGGTTGCAGGTGTTCGTGCCGAGACAAAAAAGTTCATGGAAGATCTTGCTCATGCT
The DNA here is from genome assembly GCA_007258455.2 of Sequoia sempervirens. Taxonomy (NCBI): domain Eukaryota; kingdom Viridiplantae; phylum Streptophyta; class Pinopsida; order Cupressales; family Cupressaceae; genus Sequoia; species Sequoia sempervirens. The sequence goes on along the minus strand of VDFB02206994.1, from coordinate 20,090 downwards.
TATCAGCAAGCTTTCGACATTATGGCACGGATGGAGGCAGTTGATTAGGCCTGGGGTGATGCTCATGTCTATCAGAGTAAGGTTATTCAGCGTCTGGAGGCCTTGATGCATGCTCCCTTGCAGATGTTGATTGATGGAGGAGTGATTTAGGAGGGTGATAGGTACGATTTTACCAACTAGTATTCTTCAGTAGTCATAGGATGTGGATTCTTTGATGCAGCGCAGGCGGATTCAGCCAGAGTCAGGAAGGCTATGATGAACATTGTTGATGGAGTCCTGAACACCTTGGAGGCAATCTTTGCTAGTAAGCTGAATTCTGATGAGGTGACTACTGATGGCTTGAGGAGTAGGCTGCCACCTTTCTTTTCAGAGGTGAGGACTTTTGTGCAGGATGACTTTGAAAACATTTCGACTTTCTCCAGCCTGATTCAGAATACCCAAGATGCCTTGACCGCTTGGAGAAAGTCTTGCACACGGCATGGGCAGTTAGTTACGGTGTTAGAGTTTCAGCTTGATCACATTCCGCCGATCTTAGTTCAGGAGGTTGAGGTTGTGCTCACCAGGTTCATTGATTTTGCAGCCAAGGAGAAGGAGAATGGAAACACACTTTTGGATGATGACCTTCTGGAAGACTGATTGTGGGCATTAATTGCCTTTACTATTTTGGGAGTGAGTGGGAATCTTGTGATTCATTTATTGTACCACTCCCCATTCTGACAGTTTTTAGGGTTAGGGCTGAGGTGGCTTAATCTAAGCCATTCATTGGATTGTAATCCGAGCCGTCCATTGGACTAGGCTATCTATAAAAGGGGCATCCCCCCTCATTTGTAATTCATTAGACTAGAGAATAGACATTCTGATAGAGATTAGAGAGACAGTTTAGAGTTAACATAGTTTCATTACATAGCATAGTTTCAAGAAGGAAAGTTCTTCCTTTGAGAATTTTGTAAGGAATTGTTACGAAGACTATCATAATAAAAGAGTTTCATTGATGGTGAATTTGTCTTTTGTTATGAGCAGTTAGTGAGGTTTCTTCACCCTTCAACTTCAATTAGGACATAAGTTAGAGTAATTTTTATTTTCATGCAAGTAGTTAGCTGTGGATTTGTGTTGTTTGATTGAGGTAGCTTCATTTAATCCATACCACTAGCAAGCTTACTGATGGTAAGTTTTCCCTGCGTGGTCAATTGGAAATCATTTCAATTTTAACTTCGATGGTGATTCACGTGCTTGTATGCGTCGTCCTGATGGTATATGCATGCTGAATTGCAATCTGAATACCTTCCGCTACTCCCTTGAAGATTGCACCTATTTTGCTGAAGCTGTCCAACGCGAAATCCGGTTGAAGTCTGCTGAAGTCAAGCTGCACATGTCTTTAGACTAGAATTTAGGCTTTCTAATTCCTGCAACCATTCAATTTAGTACATTTCTCGTTAGTTTTAGGAAAATTCATACCTCAACGCTAAATCATTCGCTCTAAAATTCCCTTCCAGTCATTAACCTGCTGTCAATTGCAAACATCCTGAACAATTGTGTAAGTCCCCTCGTGTAAACAGCAAATCACAACGAACCAACTGAGGGTATTCCATAGCATTTCAAAACCTTGGAGTTGAACATACGAACTTTCTGGCAATCTTAGCGTATGGGATTCTTTGATCAAGAGAGAATGGAGTAACCTTTAGATACTTTGTTCTGTTGATTGGTGCGGTCACAAAAATCACATCAACACGCCCCCAGTGGGGTCAAGGGGCAACACCCATTGCAGGGGTTTGGGGGCAGCGCCCCTAGTGGGATCAAGGGGTAGCACCCCTTGCCGAGTTAAGGGCAGCCCGTGAGAGATCAAGGGGCAAGCCCCGCTGTCAGGAGACTGAAGTGCCCTTTATGAAGCGTTGGGGCTGATTGCCTCGGTGGGGGTCAAGGGAGGCAATGCCTTAGAGTTGGGCGTCCCTAGCAAGGTCGGGCAGCCCCTTCCAATAGAATCTTAAGGGCATTGCGTCTGATTGGGGTTAGAGCCGCAATCCCAAATTAAGACCTCCAAAACCATACAAACCTCCATGGCGTACATCATTTTGCATTTGTAGTAAAAAGAAAAACAAGTTTGCTAAATTTCATGCCAATTTTTGCACTTTTCAAGGCTGCCTCACGAGGTCATCTTTTGACTAGACTTGCACGGAATGTAGTCACGAATTCAGAGTCTAGATAGGACTTGGCGAGTCGAGTTGTAGAAACTCACATTCTCCCTTTGTTTTCTGGCTATGCGACTTGCTTATTTTTGAGCGTTTTCATTGAATAAACCATTGAAGTCGCGATTTTTTGAAAGAAATTGCATATAAATTTAAATAAAAATAATACATTTCACGGAAACAACGCAATCTATTTCAAATCGCGATGCGGACTATTGGCCCCGATAATACACCAATGAATTACAAATAAGATCGATAGCATGCGACTAAAAGGCAGCGATATTTTGATGAAAACCTGATTATTGCAGCAAGCTGAAAGAAAACTCTGTGAATGTTCTGTGATAACTTCTAAATGAAGATATCCCTCTGAATGCAATAGATCAGCTGATATTTCACAGCCTCTGAACTGCAACACTGAAGATGGCTCGTTCTCCAATGCCTGTAGACAACTGAAACCCTTGGCTTCGTTCTCCAGAAGAAGACTTGATCAAAAATCCATTTCATAAACATAATGAGCTCAAATCCCAATGAAACCCTTATATCTCCTCAAGAGTTCGAATTTTCTCAATTAGGTTTCATTTAAATAAATTCGAACTTTTCTCTTTTAATTTTTTCAATAGTTTTCGAAAGCACTTTTAATTATAAAATATAATTAAAAGTGGCCCCTTCAATGATAGGCGACCCCTTCAGCAAAAATCACTTAAGTTATAATATTTAAAATATTATAACTTTATAAACATATAAAGCTCAAATAATTAATATTTAATTAAATCAATTAAATAATCTCTCTCTCAATATATGCGGGTCATGAACCGTTTTAGTGAAGAAGAGAAGTGAAGTTACGCTTGCGTGACCGAGACCAGTTGCTAAAAATAAGCGGGGGTGCTCAGTGAGTGAAAGCGCCTTCAAAATAGCAATCCGAGCAAATAGTGTCTGAACGAGCCCAAACGAAAGCCAACTGATAACAATCTGACAACTGAAGCCAAGCCAAGCTCCATCAAGACCCTCTATCCATCCTATCAGCCTACGAGGGTCGCATAATAGGCTAAATCCATCGAACTCTCACGATGCTGCCGCCAAGGTGGGGACATTCTGAGTTCGAGGTCCAGAGACTTCGGCGGGGTATTTCGACTTAGGACTCGCCCGGAATCTGCTTGAGTCCCATTACAATGAGCTAAAACACATTCTTGGGATGGAATTAGAAGAGAATCACGATGAACTGACTATGGCTTAGCCAAAGCAAGAGTATGTCCTTTCAGTTTCGCGAGAGGTTTGATATCTGAGATTATGGTAAGTGGCAATTCTTGTTTGATTTAGGAACAAAGTTATCTATTTTAGATTGTCCAACATCTCATCGAGGAGATGGAAGTCATGAACATAATGCCTTACTAGATTGTAGATGGAAGTTTGTGTACTATGGTTTGTACTAGACCGGACATTGCTCAAAAGCGTTGGGAGTTCTTTTAGGAATACCATGTCTAATCTATGGTAGAGTTGTGGGATGTAGTTAAAGAGTCTTGGATATTTGCGGGGTACAGTTATTCCTTATATTATCATAGTAATATGATTGAAGATGATATTTCCCTTGATATTCATGGTTATGTGGATTCAGACTGGGCAGGTGATGTTGATAGCAGAAAATCCACCAGTACTTATGTGTTTACTTTATTTGGTGGTGCATTAGTTGGATGAGTAGGTAGCCGGGGCTATAGTTTTAGCTATCACTATTGAAACCAAAGTATAAAAATATCGATACTCATGCTTGTAAAGTATTTGGCAAGTATGTTTAGATATTGGGAGATAAAACAAGGTCTGCGGTGACCGTTTATTGCGATATTAGAGTCACGATATGTCTAATGAATTACCCATTATTTCATGCAGAACCAAAGCCACATTGATATGCAATTATCATTTTGTTAGAGATATGGTTGAAGATGGCAGGGTGAAGTTGGTTAAGGTAGAGACTTTGATGAATGTTGCTGATTCTTTAACTAAGCCTGTGAGCACAAAGAAGTTCAGATGGTGTTAAGAGACTATGGGCCTTTTGGCCTTGAGCAATTAAAGAGACGATGGTTACACCCTCATGTTGCTCTTGCAAGGTGTTCGACAAGTGGGAGAGTTGTTGGGAAAATGTGTCTCAACCTTGCAAGTATATACGGTTTATTGTTGATAGGTGACAACTGATCATGCAAATACTGTACACTTGTAGCAAGACGTGGTGTTCGGGCCATCGCCCCAATTTTTTTTTTTTCGTTAACACGTCAAGGTTTTCCCGCTGACACGTCAAGGTTTTTCCGTTAACATGCCAAATGAAAAATGACCTTGTAAAACCCTAATTCTAGAAGGTTCCAAAAAGCTTGTTATAAGTGGCTGGGATGTATGTAGACGAGGGTGTATTCTGAGAGTCTGATAGCAGTCGTGTTGTCTCTTGATCTTTGGTGGTGATATTCCTGTGAGAAGCTTGCTCTGCAAGTATTGTAATCTTTTGAATCCTGAATAATATATTGAGCGACTTTTGGAGTGTGGGGTTTTTCTCCTGAAAGGGTTTTCCCCACACAAATCTTTATGTTGTGGTATGCATGATATTTGTGTTTAAGTTTTTGTAATTGTTAAAGATTTGTAAAGTTTTTGCTTTTTTCTCCTCTCAAGATTAGTGTAGGTAGTTGTTCCGCTACCTTAACTTCCTTACATGACCCTCAACCATTTCTTCATCTCGAACATCACCATTGGGTTTTTCCCACACTTAGGTCTCTTTGTAGAAACCCTTTCATCCAATTCAGCATGGTTATCATGACTTGGGCTTCCAATTGCTATGTCATTTGGATGCTGATCCAGGTTACCATCAATAAAAACTGGGTTTATTTCCTCGTGCTCTAAATCCCTCCCTTTAGGTGGAGCTTCTTGGACGTGAATACTTGAATCCTAAGGAAGAATAGGCTGGTTATCAATAATCTGGTTCTTAGAAGATGTCGGAAAAGGCCCTACTTCCTCATCAATCACAACATCTCTACTGAAAGTCAAGCAATCAGTGTCAACATCAATCAACCCGTAGGCTTTATGATTTTCACTGTACCTTGTAAGCATTAACTTCTTACTCTTAGGATCTAGTTTGGTTTGCTTTTCATCTGGAATCCAGACATATGCAATAGAACCAAAAACCTTAAGATGACTAATTGTCGGTTTCCTCCCAGACCATGCTTCCTCTGGGGTTTGATGTTTCAATGCTTGTGTGAGAGACCTATTGAGCAAATAAACTACAGTATATACTGCCTCAACCCAAAATTTCTTGGGAACATTCTTGTTCTCCATCATACATCGGGCCATCTCTATGATAGTATGGTTTCGTCTCTCAACTACTCCATTCTGTTGTGGAGTGTAGGGTGTGGTAAATTGTCTTTTGATGCCGTGTTTAGCACAAAAGTTGTGGAATTCTTTAGAACAAAATTCGCCTCCATTATCAGATCTAAGAGTGGTTATGGCACAACCAGACTCTTTCTACTAAGGCCTTGAACTTTTGAAACTCATTAAACACCTCGGATTTTAATTTTAGAAAATATACCCACATTTTTCTAATAAAATCATCCACAAACAAAAGAAAATACTTGCACCCAGTGACTGATGTCGTGTTCATTGGTCCACAAAGATCTGCATGAACCAGTTGTAGGACTCTCTTGGCTCTCCAAGCGTGTCCATCATCAAAGGGTGTTCGATGTTGCTTCCCAGCTTGGCAAGCCCCGTACACACCCTGTATCTGTTGTTGAATGTCAAGAATGCCATCTACCAAGTTCTCTTGGGCCAATTGAGAGAGGTAGGACAAATTGAGGTGTCCGTACCGTTGATGCCAAAGAGTAGTAATGGCTGATGCACTCTTGGCTGCCAATGCATGTTCCTTGACTCGTCCATTTTCAACTAATCTATACAGTCCATGATCTTCTATACCAAGAGCAATAGTCTTCTTGGTATCCTTGTCAATGATACTACATTTATGTTTGCTGAAAATAACATCTAAATTAGGACTATGTCACATAATTTGACTTACTGAAAGTAGATTGAGCTCCATTCTAGGTACGTAGCACACATTGAGAAAAAGTAACTTTTTCCCTCTAGAGATTAGTTGCACAATCCCTCTACCTTCAATCGTGTACTTCTCACCGCCACGAAAGATCACTGGATTAGAGCAAGTAGTGTACTTTGCAGTCTCGGCTATTGGTGAAGTGATGTGATGCTCTTGAATCGATGTACCATGTAGATGACTCTAACTGATCTACTGGTCTTCGGGCCATGAAGGCATAGAAAGCTGACGCCTTCTCTTTTGAATGCTCTGCGACATGAGCCTTCTGTTGAGGCCTTCCTTGGTTGGATTTTTGTTCAACCAACCTCTTTTTGCAGTGCTTCTTCATATGACCCAACTTAGCACAATAATGACATGTGATGTTTTTCAAGTTCTTTGTTGCATCCTTGTTGTGACCTTGTCCTTTCTTGTGTGACCATTTGCCTGTGCCTTTGTTGTTGGTTGCAAATGCTTGTTCCACACTCGTTATTTCATGCTGCTACCAAACTGTTTCTTCCATCTGTCATGCTGTAAGAGCTTATTGCATAGCTCTTCAAACTTCAGGTCAACATCCGTAGCGGTGATATCGAGTGTCTCAATGAAATGCTCATAAGCACATGGTAAGCTTTTTAATGTGATTACCACCATGTCCTCTTCTTCCATTTTTCGACCAATGGCTGACAACTGATCCTTGATGTCCTTGATCTTGAGTAAATGCTCTTGCAAGGACATTTTTTCCTCCATTGTGATAAAAAAAGCATATTCTTCAGATTGAAGGCCCTACCTTTATCTGAAGTTTCATGAAGGTCATGCAGATGCTTCCGAATCTCAGTTGAAGTTGTCCTTGTTTGGACTTTAGGACGCATGGCATCGGTCATAGATAATTTGATCAACATGATTGATTCTCTATCACGTTCATCAAACTTGTCTTGGTCTTTACCTGCAATTGTTGGCTGGGTGGCGGTATCAAGGACGATCTTTTTGAGGCGTCGGTACTCGAAGATTGTTAGCATGCGTTGCTTCTAGGTGTTGTAATTTGTGCCAATAAAATGCTGATTGCCTTTCAATATGATATTGGGTAATGAAGCCATCCCTCCTTCAATTCAAAATCATGGAAAACGAAGAAGCTTGCTGCTGTTAGAAAAACCATTGAAATTTTTGGGAAAATTTTTTCAAAACCCGAGCAGAAAAGTAAAGAACCCATGATTTTATAAAAAAAATTGGCAAAAATTCTAGAAAAATCTGCGAAAAAAATTTGAAAAAAAATCTAGAAAAAATCTGCAAAAAATTCTGGAAAAATCCTGCAAAAATTCCAAAAAATAATCTGTAGAAATTCTAGAAAAATACGATTTTTCTAAAAAAATCGCAGAAGGGGTCTTAAAAGCCTATGTGATTTTTTTTTTGGATCCGTAAGAGCAGCCAAGGCTGCGGATATTTTTATTAAATCATAAAAAAGCAAGTACAAAAGGCCAATCAGGCCAAAGAAGAGGAAGGAAGAGCCACAAAGAACCAAGAAGCTCTTCAGGAAAAGAAGGAGATCCAAAGAGAAGCTAGAGAATAAAAAAACTAAGAGAAGAGCAAGGGACACATATCCCTACAGGAGACAAAAGAAAAACTCATACAGAGCAAACGGGCAATAACCCAGGCCCAAGATAAGCTAGGCTCTTTTCCTATGCCGAGAGAGAAGCGCCTCCATAGTCCATTGAGACCCCTCATCCACAACATCCATTCCTTCAATACGAAGCTTTTCAACATCTGATTTCCGCCCTTTCTTTTTTGCTATCCCGCAATCTGGTTTGATTTTGCTGTAGTCCCTTTGAGCAATCCCAAGATTTCGAGAGGGAGCCAAAACAAAGTCAGGTTCGAAGCTATCAAAATTCTCTTCTAGGTCATCCATAAAGGGGTAAGTGCCATCTGAGTCGGAGCCATCCTCCTCAGAGACAGGTAGTGGAACCTCAGCGGTGTTGAGGATAGGATCAACAATATTGACGGCCGAAGCAGCATGAGGATGGGAAGTGGGCACAATAGAAGGCATAGGATCAGACCCAAGGGCAGTGTCAGAGGACAAGAATTTCCCATGATTCCGCCAGATAAAATCAGCATCAGGGGTACCTGATTTTTTAACCCATTTTTTAAGACTAATATATCGAGTGCCAGATAAACGCTTAAAAGTGCAGGCCTCAACTTTATGCCCCAAATTGTTGCAGCGGAAGCACCTGAAAAAGTAACCCCTCGAAGTTCAGGAACTGCGTCCAAGTGCCCATGGCTGAATGAATCCGAATTGAATGAGGAAGAGGATTGGAGACGTCCACCAAAGCGCAAACCCTGACAAACCTTTGTGATGGGGCAGTCTCTGCCAAATCCAATTTAATGAACTCTCCCACTTGATTGATCAGATTTTTAATGAGATCAGAAGATTGTAAAACCAAAGGCAAGTTGTAGAGCCTGATCCACATAGGGACGACTGTGATCCTTGCAATGGCAGGGTCAAGAAAAGGGGTCCATGGGGAAAGAAAAATGCCTAAGTTTCCGAAAAACCATGGACCATTTTGAACCACAAAATTCTGATCCTCAATCGATTTAAAGGAAAGCAAGAAAAATCCAAAATCCAGAGGATCAACTGCAGGAGGGGAGAGATTAATCCAAGTGCACTTAGCCCAATCCAAAACTGAATCAAGAGACAAATGCCTACACATGAACCTAAGAATCAAGGAACAGGCACCGATAGTGGTAGAGATTTCACCAATGCATTCGTTGGAGATGAGGAGATTGGCAGGTTCATCGGAGAAAGAAACAACCGCATCCCCGACAAAGAAAGGAGAGCCCCCATCACACTGCCCAGGCTTCGTGATAGGAGGATCCTTAATAGGAGAGGCAATAGGAATCAGTGACGAAGGAGGGGAAAAACTAGGGTTTACCAGCCGAATCTGAGCCAAACAAAAATCATTGCATTCATGATAAGGATTCGATCCATTTTTGCATTTTGTCAGAGTACCGGGAGCTAGGTCAAGGGAAGCCTTCTCCACATTATGATCCACACCCCTCCCAGCACCCAGCGGGTCAAAGGCCGGAGCGGAGGTCGGCAGGCTCGCATTCTGCTGAGAAAGAGCGGAAGACCTGAGGGCATACCGACGCTTCCCATCTCCTGCTTTCACGCCATCCGGTTTCTTCCTTGCATCCGCTGCTGATTTCTTACATTTGGCTGAAACCCTGGTCCTCTCCCCATCGCACAACACCTGCTCTGCTGCACTCGCACCCGCACCATCATTGGCAGAGTCGCGGGGGCTTGCAGAGCCCCCGCTCATTTCGCCCTAGAGAGTTGATTTTTAACTGTTAAAAAACCCATGAATTTTGTTAAAAAAACTGCCAAAAATTACAGAAAATAGACCCACAATTTTTTTTTGTAAAAAAATTGTCAAACACCTTTGTACAAATCCTTATAGCTTCCTTTGGCATGTTCTTTTGTGTCTCTTGCATGCAATTCGTCCCTGCCACAGTTCGTAGAATTCACACTCTCACCAATCCTGAGAATTTACAAAACCCAAGCTTTGATACCATATTACAAAAAGAACACACAAAAAGTTAACCAAGATTGCATAATAATCTGTTAAGAAATAAGGAGCAAAAGCATCCTTATATAGGATTACAAATATCTTATCCATAGAGCATAAGGATGACAAATATCTTATCCACAAAGGGTAAGGATGACAACTCATAGAAAAAATATCTAAAGTCAACATGACTTTATTAAAGAAGATTCCTAAAGTCTATCCTAAAAGCTAATTGACCATTACAAGATAAAACATTACTTTAATAGGAAGTAGTGCAGCCATGGAATGATCATTACCATCCTTCATCAGCTCATTCAGTTTGGAAAAATATCAGCCCAGTAGAAGACGGCCTGAGTTTAATATGATGGTGGTCTTCATGAAGCACAGTTTCAAATATCAGACGAAGACCTTAACTAGCATGAGTGTCCAATTCCACCCCACATTTACTAATAAATTTACTATCAAACATGGTTTTACATAGTTGAAACTTGAAGCCAACTATCCATGTTTTGAATCACTCTATTTGATTAAAATTTGGGGAAGAACTTTTCTTGATGACATTGATGATAATCATTGAGTTTGGGTGCATCTTGAAGTTGGATCCTTCATTGGCAGTGTCCATGCACAAAAGAGAAAATTCTACCTCGTTGCTGCCTTCTTTGGCGCCTCCACCTCGTCTCCTCTTTTGATGACATTCTTTAGTATGATAGTTTGCCTCCGTCTTTGATTATTTTCCTTATTCTAAAGATTGTGAGTAATTTAGTTTGGATATTTGATTGTAGATGGTTCAAATATGAAAATGTGATATCATCATAGATGTCCTTAATTTATAAATCTAACCGATTTCTTGTGGCCTTATTTTACATATCTTGGATTTTAAAGATCCTCGTACCTTTAAAAAGGTTGGAAACCTGTCATTTAAAACATTTAAAATTTCTATTATTTATAATCCATGGGGAAACATGTTTGGTCATTTGAGAGACAATTTGGAAGGAATATTCAAACCTTGAGAGTTGTCAATGAAGTACAAGAAATATGTCAAGTCAAAGTGGTCAACTTACCTCACTTTGGGGTAACAATCTCAAACAAAGCTTTCACTGGGATAACAATCTTGATAAAGATCCTTTAGGAATTTTCTTAGTTCACTGGGATGACAACCTTCAAGATCCTTTAAAAAATTTATTTATTCACTAGGATAACAACATTCAACATCCTTTTGGTCCACGTAAGGGATAAGCAGTAAGGAGAGTGTGAGGATAATGTAACAATAATGTACATAATCCTAGGAGTAGTAGTAGGATAATATATTTTATATTTTGTGTTTCCTAGCTACACTAGAAGCTGAACACTCATCTAGAAGATGAACTGAACAGTCATTTTCATATTGTTGAATATGTACATTGTACCACATTTTTGATCAATGAATGCAATGAATGCATTAATGGATGAATGTTATGAACTTCATTGCATATTTTCTTGCCCATTATATTTGTCAATCTTTTCTGCATTTCATTCCCAGGCTTAACATTGGTATCTGAGATTGGTTGAAGGATGATGATGAAGAAGTGCAGGTTTATATTGTGAATTTTTTTTAGCACATTCATTTTTATTTTGAATTGTCATTCATTGTGGAAATGTTTCGGCATGCAATTTTTAATTTTATCATGGAAGAAAGCATATTTCCAGTCATCTAAATGCAGATTTATTCCAATTAAAACAAGTAAGATGCAGAGTTCAACAAAAGATCTGAGTTTCGACTCATGCATGCTCAAATAGTGTGCAAACATCTGGTATTCGTTTCTGCTTCAGAATGATGAATAAGCTTTGAAAACCTTGGTGGACGATCTATATTAATTGACAGGAATTGTTAAAAGAATGTTTCTACAATGATAAATTTGTCAAGGATTTATGTGGTCAATTTATTTTTTCAGCCATAATTTGAGCAGTTTTTTTCTGCAAATTGGTGTCCACAGCTGTAGAATTTCTGGCCGTCTTAATTTATTGCTGTCAACCATGACCAGCAACAAAGACCTTGTCTGCTGAAGTTGTTTCTCATGGTGTTGGTACTCCTTGACATTGTTCCACACAACTCTCCCATTTGAGTCTATAAGTAGCCTCTTGTTCATAACTCATGCACTTCTGTTGGAAAATTTTCGATTGTTGTCTCTGTAACCGCAGATCCGTCACCAAGGGTGTGTCCATTCTCTATTCACTGTTTGTCATTTCTATGAAATTCATTTCATTTCCATTCACACCTCTTCGATTTGTATGCCTGAATCCACTTCAGATCTCTTGCAAGACAAATTGGATCACTTAGACAGAAAGTGGGCAACAATGAAGCCACATTATAATCTTCAATCCCTACGAAATGTATTTGGTATCTTTTGCGTCTTATCTAGAGGAATCTGGTAGCTATGGGAGGTATTGTTGAGACAGATTGAATGTGACGAGTCCCCTTCTCCTTTTCCATTTGCCCTCTCTTTGACTTCTGACTCTTAAATTGCAATTTCAGGAAACTTAATATTTGATCTTGTCTCGATGGAGCAATATTGTTTGTATTTGAATGGTTTGCAGCCAAACTTGCAGAGAGCAAGTGTAGATTGTGAAAGATTGAAAGCTGTTGTTACCTTTGCTGCCATGTGAAAAGGGAAAATTGGTCTCCTTCACATCTTTAGGAAAAAGAATATTTGTGACAGAAGCTACCACAACTTGCACCCACACCAATATTGCTGCAGTTCTGTCTGGCCTTTATACTCAGCGGCCTCACTATTGTGTTGCAAAATTTATTTGCTATGACTCTTGCCGCAACATATGTATGAGCTTCTTTTGTTCCTCAATCCGATATTGTTCTACACAAAAACTACAAAACTTTTAAATTAAGAGTTTTGAATATTTTGTTTTATTAAAATTGGGGGAAATTTTCATAGTGAAGTTGTATAGTTAGGGTGTTTTAAAATATTCATATTACCCATTATAGAATATTATGGAAAGGGGACATTTTCAGCAATAAGTTAGTTTTTGAGTCAAATTTCAAAAATCAATTCAAATTTTGCAAATTAAAAACAATCATCCCTATAACTCATTGGGGAGAAATAATGGCATCGCCATTTTCAGTTCCTTTTCCCTTCATTACCCATTCATCACTATCATAAGACGTAAATCTTGATTGAAATAAAATTTGTTTTCTTTCTAACTAGGTTTTTCCTATGTACCATGTACCTTTTTGCTTTTAGATGATTTAATGTCACTTTCATGTATCAACAAGTTTATCGAAAGGAAAGGCTTTTTCCATGTACCAACGGGTATATCGGAAGGGCAAGCATATCTAGTGGCTTGGTATATTAGTTTGGTGGTATATAGAAAGGAAACCTTTTGGAGTGATAAGGAACCGATCCTTCTCCATTTGATAGCCAAAGTTAGTAGGTGTTGTGAATTTTATTATCTTTGAGCATTATCGGTGGAACTAGACTTAGATGTGTGTGATCTTTGTAATCATGTCCACATTATACACCAATGGCATGTGATCTTTGCAAATAAGTGTCAATAGTCAACAAGAAGTGGAAATAATATCTAAATGCTGGCATCAATACAAGCCCCTAGTTATGTAGTTTTGCAACCAATATAAGATGTTGTAGCAAGAAATCAATAGGTTGCAAGATCAATAACAAGATCAGATACCCAATGCCTTAGGAGAGAAGAAGAATGTTGTTAGCAATGATGTTCCCTCTTTAAATAGTTGAACTCAAAAGGCTGGTAAAGACAAAAAGTCCTTGAAGAAAAATGTTAAAGTCCCCTCCTGTGTCACAAAACGATGTTTCAGAGAAGAAAGATGTTGATGCTCCCTCTTCAAGCAGTACAACTTTGAAGATAGGAAAAGACAAAAATTCCTTAAAGAAAAATATTGAGCCCCCTTATTTGCCACAAAATGATGTTGTTGGTTCTAAGTCAAAAAGTTTGGATACAAAACCTATTAGTTCCCTTGTTGAATATCCACCTGTTAAGTGTTTGGGAGACAGTAAACCCCAACAAACATTGTGTTGGGGTAAATTTTCATGCACCAAAATATTCCAAACCTATCAAGTTTTTGTTTGGAGGTGTTTAGAACAAAAGTCGACTTGAGTCTTCATTTGTTCACCCATGTGAAATTGACAAGTTTTCATGTTCAAAATCAACTTGCATTGAAACTTGAAATATTCCGAACCAATTTTTTTTCAATTTTTGATTACAATGAGCAATGCAACACACACCCATTAGGGTTAGCACTTAAACCAAAATGATGCAGAATACAACTCTAACCAAGAATGTACACTAGGATCCCGAGTTGGGCAAGGCGTGAGCATATGGTCAGAGAATCTCAATGCATGCTGAAAGAGTAACTCTAACCAAGAATGTGCCCAAGATGGACGAACATATGGTCAGAGGATCCCTACCAACTACAATTGCTGAAAGTAACTTGACACCAAGAATGTGCTTTCAAACCTAGAGTGGGAATGGAGCTACCATATGGCAGAGATGCTAAGTACTATAATGCAATTCAAAACGTAAATAGGCGGCAAGCCAGCCTCTTCCACTTATTCAGTGGGTATTACAAGCATGAAGAGAAAGATTAGAAGAAATGCTGATAGTACTACTGTTCAGCTTACAATATAATAGAGAATGCCTGCCAAGAGCATAAGATTAGAACTAATTAGTGCTGCAACAATAAAGAGGACTCTCCCTTGCTTAACAAGAATGCCAAGACCAATAACTCCACTCCAAGACCAATCTTAATATTCTGATTTATGACAGACCTGCACTTGAAATGCATAACCAGCAACCTAATAGCTCACTAAAATGCACATATCTCTCTCACAACTCACTCTATTGATGCGAAACCAAATGCAATATACCCTAATGAAGATGGCGACCAAGTTTGAACACTATAACCCCACCAATGATCCCTCAATCTTTTTGCACGAATCCCAAGAAGGCACCAAATGGTATGGCCCTCAAGGAAGGGCGATTTGCCTTGGAAAAATCAGAAACTCCATCAAAAAATCTGCAAACTTTCTCATAAAGTCGCCCAAGGTAGTTAGAGGGAAAAATGCAATACCTAAAATGAAATGATTTTTATTTTGAAATCTATGATTGAAACTACAAATCTGATATAACAATCAGCAACTCCAGAAATGATAGAATATGCAATAAACTGAACTTCAAAGACAAAACAAAGCTACAATGCAAACCTCACTACAAAATCCTCTCAACAACAAGCTAACTTCTCCACTAGATGCTATCTTTCAAGCACGAAGTCGAGCCAAGGCTAGGAGGCATACATTCCTCGAAGCAATCCCAGTACCATTTCGGCAGCATAACATAACTGAAGTCATAAGATGCTCCAATGAAGAGAAGAGGTCTCCTTTCATAAGCTCAACAAGGAATCTCCAAAAACTTCTAGAAAGTGCGCCCTAATTCAAATTTAAATTTGACTTCATTTCCCTCCAAGTACAGGTGTGCCCTTTCAAAGTTGATTTTGACTTTATTTTAAAATCATCTCTCCATCAAATAGGCGTCCTCCTTCAAGCATGAATTAAAACCTTTTAAAAATATTCAATTACCTCCTATGAGGCATCCACCTTTGAAAACCCACCTTTTAAAAACAACTTGAAGTGAAGCACTAGGCCAAGGGGGTCAACATTAAAATATAACATTATTTAATTCAACTTGACTTATCTCTCCAAAATGCATCCCAAGGCCAAGAATGAACAAATCAACTGAACCGGCTAAAGAAGAGAGCCAACTATGCCGAAAACAACAGGACCACTGCTAGAAATAGAATTTACTAAAAATAGTAAATTCCTGAAGGTGCTCGGAATGCATAGCAAGTCACACCACTGCGAAGCTCTCTGAAAACCCAGAAAGAATGTGCAATTCAATCTCCAAATTTCGAGCAACAAGAACCTCCAAAACAAGAAAGCCTAATTTCACCCTCCGAGTAGCCTACGGGTCTCCGGAATAGGCCAACGGTCAACTGAATTCATCATGCTTGGAAAGGGGACATTACAAAACTCGTCAAGCCCAAACATGCTGTCGTTGTGGACATTGATGACACACCTCTAATAATTGTTTTGATCTACATCCTTTTCTATCTGATTAGTACACATTCTACAAAGAGGCGTTATGTCAGAAATCTGCCCACAAAATCAATGAGGCATATGCATTTTGGTTGGATAGATCATGCCAGTTGGCAAATTGAGGCTTGCCTTTTGTCCAAATGCTATAGAAGAACCTAATTCACCATTTTAAATGACGACTCATCAACTCCTGACGAGGATGTTGTTATCAATTCAATTGATGATGAACTCAACATTACATATATTGTTGAGCATTGGTACAAAAGCTTGTTGAGCATGTCTACTCATGATGCAAATGTTGTTGCCAATTCAGCTGATGATGAGCTGGGTATTGTAGATATTGATACTCGTACTATTGACTGACAACCTACCAGGAGAATTGTAGAGTTGCACTAAATTTCCATAGAGGATAACCATGCACTTAGTACTTATGATTCCCCATTCTGTTTGCTATTTTGATAATGAACACACTAAGACCACTAGATATGTAGCTCAGTACAGATGGATATTATCTCTTGTTGATCATACTTTTGCACTTGAGTTTTAAGTTGAAAACCCAAAAAGGCAGCTTGCAAACTCTTCCCATTAAGTTGAAAACTTGAAAGGGCAGCTTAATGGAGACTCGTGATGAACCCCAAGTGAACATCATTGAGTTGTGCATCTCCATACACATATTGTTGTATGTTGTTCTCTTTCTAGGGGGATCTTTGTGGTAGCTCTCCATTCTCATCTTATAGCGGGGCAGATTAGAATTTTAGATTTCAAGTTCTTTGAGCATGGTACTTGGAGAAACATTAGGATTTTGATTTTGAGTTCTTCAAGTATGTACTTGGAGACTTCTCATATTGTCCTTGTAGATTTGTTGTTACATTATATTACTGCTCATCACTATAGCATCTTAGCAAGTAATGTTCAACTCAACACCTTAATGCCTGAGATTACACACTTCATTTTGGTTCTTGATAGTTTTTCTGCCATAGGAGCAGTTTTTTGTGTTGACAGTGTGGATGACAAGTGGCTCATATTTCCAGTTTGATAGAAAGTCAAGTCATTCAGTGAATGTTTCAACACACTTTTAGGTTACTCATGGGTAGAATTAGCCTGTGTTATCCAGTTTTCAACTAACATTTTGTAGTTGGCTCACTGTTGGACTACTCATGGGCATAGTTAGTGCGGGTTCTCCAGCTTTCACTCATAGAAGTGACACAGACAGAAGTTGAAAAACCTTCTTCTGCAAATTTCATCACTTAAAACAAAAAGTGGTGGTAAAAAATTTCACAGCAAATGAGTTTGGTATTCTCTCAGAATGGGATATAGTATTCAGGAAAGCTGACTTGACTTGAGAAAACAAACTCAAGTCTTTACCAAGTCCATTTCTTGGTTCTTGAAAAACTGTAGAAGGGAACAAGGTATTGCTCGGGCAGAACATTGAAGCTTCATATCAAGCAAATGAGGTACCATAGACAAGTTGTCCAATGCGTAACACAAATAGTGATTTTACTGCTACCCCTATAGAATTTGTGGGGGGGGGGGGAGGTGGGGTAAGAATAATGTACATAATCCTAGGAGAAATAGGATAATATTTTATACTTTGTAAGTTGAACAGTCATCTAGAAGATGAACTAAATAGTCACTTTCATATTGTTAAATATGTACATTGTATCACATTTTTGATCAATGAATGCATTAATGGATGAATGTTATGAACTTCATTGAATTTTGTTTTTCCATTATATTTGCCAATCTTTTTTGCATTTCATTCCTGGGCTTGATAGGGGAATTGAGGTATAGAAAGGAAGAGGAGGAAGAGAGTGTGGGAAAGGGAATGCAGAATCAAGGGGGAGATGCAATCAAAGGCTTCTATTAAGGTTCTAGATGCAAATAGAAAAGAAAGGAAGAGATACATCAAACTAGGTATATTAATGGCTTGTATTTTTCTAGTTTAAGACGAAATTCACAAATTCTTAAGCAGAATGATTATACATGTGAAAAAACTCAAATATGGAATTCAACACAAATAGTTAGAAATAAAGAATGGGTATTAAGAATGTTACCAAAATGGGTGGTTAAGATATATGGTAAAATAATGGGTATTTTATAATTTGAAAGGCATATTGGGAAAGAGTGTTGATAATTGTCATGTCCCCGTTTTTGGCGAGCATCAGTGATCGGGAGATTGGCCTATCATGAGACCCTCGTAGGCTGACAGAGTGGTTAGAGGGTCGTTTCGGAGCTTGGCTCAGCGTCAGATTGGCAGTTTTGATCAATTGGCTTTCGTTCGGGCTCATTCAGAGACATTTTGCAGAATTGCTATTTTTAGCAGTTCCTGGCAGGCAGAGTGGGACCACTGCTATTTTTAGCAGTTTGGCTGTGGCGGTATCAGGAATCACTTCAGAGTTCGTCAGCATCAGACGGATCGGTCATCGGGTTAGAAACGAGGAAGATATTAATATTTAATGACGTTTATTAAATATTAATTAATGAATGATTATAATATAAAGTTATAATTTAAAATTATAACTTAAGTGATTTCTCACTGAGGGGTGCGCCCAACATTAAAAGGGGGCCAGTTCGTGAATTAAAATTATTATAAAATATTTCACTGAGAACTATGGAGAAAATTAAAGATTTAAAAGTGAATATATTAAAATTCCCTATTATTAAGGAAATCGCACTTTTGTGCAATAAAGGGTTTTTGCCTTGGGAAATGAGCCATTATGACATTTTTGAGAAACAGGAATTGATCAAGTTTCGCCAGAGCACAGAGACCTTAGGGTTTCGTCTCGAAATCGTCGGAGAACGAGCCATCTCCTTCGAAGCAGTTCAGAGGATGTGAAATAACATCTGATTTATTGCTAGTTGAGAAATTTCTTCATGCAGGAGGAATTACAGAGCTTCAGAGAATTTATTGAACTTCACAGAGGTTTCTTCATCAGGGTTTCAGAGAGTTTATACATTCAGAAGGCAATACTTTCCAGAAGGTTGATTCTATTGTTATTTTGGAGGTTTAGAAAGAGGGCCGTACAAATTACTTGATTGCTGCTGTAGCCGTACTGTTTTGTACAGCAGGCCGTACCATTGATCATCAGAGGAAATTAAATTGCAAAGCTTCAGTACATTCCTTTCATCCAGAAGGCATCTTAATACCTGGGCGCACCTATTCATATCATTCAGAGACTTCAAGAGGGAGGCCGTACAAACTTATTTGCTGCTGTTAGCAGTCTGTACCTTCATTGTACCTGGGCCGTACTTCTTCAGAAAGGCGTGATAGCTCTTGAAGGGAAACGCATGTCTCCAGAGTTGCTGGCTTTATCCTCTGTGGGCGCTTGAACACTAGGAGCTATTTGAGATTGTATCTGAGGGGAGAAAGCAATATATTGCATCAGCCGTACCATCTGAAGTACATCATCAGCAATCAGATTTACCAGGTTTTACCAAATAAAAATCATTGTTTCTTCTTGCATGTCAGTAGAACTATATTGTATTGAGCTAAAATGAATGGAAGATGAAACGCCTTCAATCTTAGTTGTTTTTTCCCTGCTTAATAGTCATCTAGCAATTTTTATTGAATTTACTCAATTATCTGCAAAAGCCGTACTGTCATTAATTGCTTAAAAATCTCAAAATTGCACAAAAATCCAAAAACCTTAAGAAAAACTTGAAATTCAGTCAGAAGCAGTATTAGGGGGAAACTAGGGTTTCTACAGTGGTATCAGAGCTAAATCCTGCCATCCTGAGGGTTTAGCCGTCTTCTGCAGCCGAAACAGTTTGAGTCTTATCGGGTGTTATACACTCAGGCGAAACAGGGTTCGATCTGGCAGCCGAGAAACATGGCTGACAGAACTGACAGGTATTACAGGGCTGATAGAACAGTTGATCTTAGAACAGAGACTCCTTACAATAACAGAGGTCAGAACCGTGCGGAGGTCTTGCATGCACTCAGAGAACTTAGTGCAGGTCAACGGCGGTCAAATGGTGTATTACAGCAGGTGGCAGTTGCACTTCAGAGACTGGATACTCCGAGGAGATCGTCACCACCTCGTGACGATGACAGAAGTGTTACAGGTTCACAGAGAGCTCCTAGGTCAGTGTCACGGACAGCGGATAGGCCTACGAGGCCCACCTTCACGAGACAGGAGCCCGTTGAGGATATAGCAGGTGAAAGGTATGAGGGTTTGTTCGCCGGCACACT
>VDFB02206993.1:0-10342 GCA_007258455.2 Sequoia sempervirens | reverse complement strand
CTTTACTACTTCATTGATGGCGGCTGCAAGCAATCAGGTTCCCTTTAAATAAAATATTGTTTTTCTCCTTATATGTTCGATTTAATTTATTGTATGAGTTATGGAGATCAATCAATGTATGCGCATTCATCTGGAGAGTATTATTGATGCAAATTTATTGTCTATGAATTTATTATGGATTTTATAGTATTTTAGAGCAAAATCGCAATTTCTATTTATTAGCAAAAACCTACAAATAAATAAAAAAAAATAGAAAACACAAACAAACTGTAAGAGACCCGGTGTCTCTCAACCCAATCACTGGCCAATAATACTGAGGTTTTGTTTTGTTTGCTGAATTTTTTATTTTTTTGATGTTTTTGCTCTCAAAGAAGAATTTGCGATTTTGCAAGAAATGACTGGAAAAATAATATAAAATAATAGATGCATAAAAATTACAGAACTTAGATCAAATCACGATGCCAGATGGTTTATTAATCTTCCCAGATGATTACAACTGCAATATTTAATGTTCAGACAAAAAAGCAAGCATTTTATTGAAAAACCTGAACAAGCTTGTAGGTGCCAGAAATAGAGACTAAGATGGTACGGCTGAAAGGTATGATGCAATCTTCCACTGTTAGTCGTATATCTTTACTTGGTTGTCGGCCGTAGTCGGCCAATTGCTAAATAAAACTATAGATTAGTAAAGAATAATAATGTCATGTACTTTCGGGAAATCATGTTCGGATTAATGTTAATGTTAATGTTGTTATGGAACGTCGTGTCGGTTGGTTATCTAACCACCGCCGAACGTTATATGTAGCCTGTTGGGATAGTTGGAAGGTGTAATGAGTTATGTGCCGATGGTTATATTGTCAAGCAATGCTGATACTCTTTTGTACATGATATTTCTGATGATGAATAAAGTTTCTGGTGTTCAAATATGATATCTTCGGGCCATCACCGCTTTATCCTATGTTCCGCATTACGACTAGTTTGCCAAGAGTAATGTATGATTTGAACCTAATTCCGTAGGGCAAACATTCGGATTGCCCAAACGGAATTAGTATCATCCGCCATGGCGCCAGAATAATGGGTCAACCAAATGAAGAACTCAGAAATGCTAATGAGGAACCTGAAGACTCATTGATAGAAGATCCGTAAATTTGTGGGAAAATATCGCTACGTGACCACGTGCGTAGGGAATCCCACATTCGGGAGATCCCTGAGGAAGTCATCTGGGATCGGTTGGAAGTGAACGACGAGGTGAACCACCTCCTGAATCGCATGCCCAGGTTGCTGGCCCGCCATTTCATTATCCTGCAAGACTTGCGAGAAGAAGAGGATCGCGAGCGCCGAAGGCAGCAAATCGTACAACGTTGTGAAGACAGAACCAAACGTGAAGAGGAAGAACGCGATACTAGCCGGCGCCGTACTTCCGGCAACCAGCAATGATTGCTTGAATAATTAATAAATGCCCGTACGGACGAATAAAGACAAGCATCGAGTACCTGACGGGCATGGGACTTCGAAAGAGCAAGTTCGGCGATCACTCAGGCTGCAAGAACAAGAAAATCGGCGAAGACGACTAAGGCAAGTCGGTAAGGAATTGGATGAAGACTTAATTGAAATAAATCAGAGCATAAAAAGAACATATGAAAATCTGACAAGAATAGACACATCCATTGAACGAGCACACCACAGTTTGATAGAAGGAAGGGACGAAGACCCTTTCAGCACTCCACACGTAGGAAGATATAACCCCTATAAAAAAGAAGATGATTTGAATAGTAGCATCAGACAATTTCGAGAGTTGTCCCTCTCGGACGACGACGACGAGTTAAGGAGGGAAAGACCAGAGCTTAAGACCCCAAGGCAGAGAGAGCATCAGAGGGATCCTGAGGAGACCCACAGTGTTGAGGACGCTGACGGAGGACGTGGGAGTGACTCGTACGTGACCAAGAGTGCAAGTGACGCACAGGGATGTAGCGAGGAAAGATGGCTCAGCCGGAGAGGCAAAAGTTGCCGAAATTCATGGGGAATGGCTCTGAGGATCCCGTACGGCATTGTAAGACATGTGAAACAATCTGGATAGCCAACGGGCAGGATGATCCCGACCAGTGGCTGAAGGCATTTCCAGCGACACTCAGAGACAGTGCCATTGATTGGTACTCGGAATTGGACCAAGCACAGAGAGCTACATGGAGGTTATTGAAAAAAGCTTTCCAGGAGGAGTTCAAACTTCTTCGAGATGACAGCGAGATCGTTGCGGAGATATACAATACCAAGTAAGGAAAGCACGAGAGTGTGCGGACCTATAACCGAAGACTCAAAGACTTGCTGGGGAAATTGGAGGCACAGCCGGCTAATGGGTTGAAGAAAAGATGGTTCATCGAGGGCTTGCTTTCGTCATTAAGAAAGAAAATGAAAGTCGTACCTCCTTCGTCGTACGCTGAAGCATACAATCGAGCAATGGACATAGAAAGTGAAAATAAAACATCCTCCCGAGGGAAAAAGAAGACAGACGACGAGGAGAGTACGAACGACAGCGACGGTGAATCCAAGACTGTACAAGCACTCAGGAAAGATATGATGCGAATGATGAAAGAATTGAAGGCCGACAAGGAGAGTACAAGAGAAGCCAGAGAACTGTGGTGTACGGACTGCAATGCGGAAGGTCACACAAAGGCGAATTGTCCCAAGAACTTATTCTGCGATATCTGCCAAGTGATGGGACATTCTGTGAATGGCCAAAAGTGCACAAGTGCTCTTCACTCATGGAGAGCCGTCAACACTGCCGAACACACCACCAAAGCCCCAGTACAATAGCAATGCATCCCCTGGAGGCTACCGAAGTAACAGAAGTCCGAGAAACATGATACAGTACGATGCAAAAGGAAGGCCCATGATCCAATGCAGGAAGTGCAACGAATGGGGCCACTTCGCCAGGGACTACCAAAACGGTCAAGGTTCGGGAGGGAGATTGTGTAAGTGGTGTGGACCAGGCGATCATGAAGATAACGAATGCCCTAAGCAAAAGGGTATCCACATGCTGGAAGTAGAAGAACAAGAGGTACTGGCGATCACCAGAGCACAAGCAAAAAAGGCCACTTACCCAGATCCATGTACGGAGAAACAAAGGATGAAGGAAGCAAAAACCGAAGTGGAACTGGCGATGGCGAAGGAAAACAAAGTATCTATGGAGAAGCTAGGAACCTCTCGGTGGTCGGAGGCAGAAACCAACATCATACGGCAGGTACTGCAGACCACCATACCGATCAAAGTAACTGACCTTCTCGAGACTATGCCACAGTTGGGACTGGCGATCACAAACGTCGTCGAGGATGGCAAGCAACCGCGATTGGAGGAACGAAGGAAAGAATTGATACCAGAACCGCCACCGTACGGTGAACAAACAATCGACCCGGTATTGCTCACATCGAACATCGGGAAGATGCCAACGGTCGTGCATATGGAAATCAGAGGGAATATCTTGACAAATACTATCATCGATGGAGGATCAGGACTCAACGTACTACCCGAAGACACATGGGAGAGTCTTGGGAAGCCTACACTCTGGCCGCCGACATTCCAACTAGTTGGCGCTGATCAACATGGTATCAAGCCATTGGGAACGTTGATGGCGCAGAAGGTGACGATCGGGACACAACAGTTTTTGCTAAATTTTGTCGTCATCCCATTACAGAGGAAAGCGTACGATGCACTACTTGGGAGGGGATGGCTGATAGCTGCGAAGGAAAATCATAATTGGAAGAGGAACACACTCTCGATCGAGAACAACGAGCGAAAGTACGTCATTGACTTGAAGAACCAGGCCGTGAGCGAAGAATTGGCTTCCTCTGGATCTGAATCGAATGGAGGTGAGTCGGATGTGGACGAAGGAAGGAAAGCTATGGAACTGAACACTGAAGGCGTACTTGAACTCGAGAGTTGTTCGGAGGACGAGACAAGCTCACTGAATGGCTTATTTCATTGGCAGATGGAAGACTATGAAGTGTTCCACCGAGAGTGTAACATGCTACAAATCGGGGAAATCAAGGAAGAAGAGAAATAGGGAAGGCCCAGCCAAACATTTTCGGTCGAGAATGGAGAGTACAAAGAAAGAGTATCAAAACTGAACGATACGCCAGCCCACAAATCCGAACAGGTACGAGATGAAAAATTTGTGTTGGAATCAAAAAATGAAAAAATAGCAAAGGAGAAAATAATGGAGATAAAAAATGAAAAAATCAAAAAAATAAAGGACAAGTTGGAAGTTGGAAAAAATAGAAAAAATAAAGTAGAAGAATTAAAAATTTCAAAAAATGAAAATATAAAAAAAAAAGAACAAGGAAATAAAATATTGGAGATCGATAAAGGAGAAGAAGAAAGAATTAAAATAAAAGTCTTGGCTATTAAACAAATCGTATGGCCAAGGGAGAAAGTGATCAAATTAAATAAAGTTAGAAATGAAATAAATACAGAAACCCTAATCGTACGGCCATTTAAAGATGAGATAGTTTGGAGAAAGGGCAAAATACAGTGAAATCACAAAGCGAGAGAAGAGAACAACAGTCCGTAGAGATTTATCAGTAGCAGAGGCACGTCAAGCACAGGGAAGATCGTACGGCACCCTCATCAGCTTCTAAGTCTTGAGGTCGTATGGCCTTCAAAGGACCTCCAAATCGTACGGCTGTCACAAGTCTTCACGGCGTACGGCGTTTCCATTCTCTGCACAGCGTACGACATCAGCACATCAAACGATTTCGGCGAAGTAACTCAAGGCATACGGCATTCACCAGTCTTTCAAGCCGTACGGAATTCACAAAAGCCTAAAGTCGTACGGAATTTCCAGAAGCTCAAAGTCGTACGGAATTTGCAAAGTTCTCAGGTCGTACGAAATTCACAGAGTGTTCAAGTCGCAGGGAATTCACCAAGTCTTCAGGCCGTACAGATTTCACAGGGTCTTCAGGCCGTACGGATTTCTCGGAGTTGCCAAGCCGTACGGATTTCTTGGAGTTGCCAGGCCGTACGGATTTCCCAGAGTTGCCAGGCTGTACGGATTTCCTAGAGTTGCCAGGTCGTACGGATTTCCCAGAGTTGCCAGGCCGTACGGATTTTCCAAAGTTGCCAGGCCGTACGGATTTCCCAGAGTTGCCAGGCCGTATGGATTTCCCAAAGTTGCCAGGCCGTACGGATTTCTCAGAGTTGCCAGGCCGTACGGATTTCTCAGAGTTGCCAGGCCGTACGGATTTCCCAGAGTTGTCAGGCCGTACGGATTTCCCAAAGTTGCCAGGCCGTACGTATTTCACAGATCATTCAAAGCGTACGGATTTCACAAAATTGCCAGATCGTACGGATTTCTCAAGTCGTACGGATTTCACAGATCCTGCATAGTGTACGGATTTCTCAAAATTGCCAGATCGTACGGCCATCTCAAGTTCAGTCACTTCTCCAGGGCGTACGGCATTTCCAGCCTTTACCAGAATTCGGCAGTTTTGATAATTTCGACAGTTTTGATAATTTCGGCAGTTTTGATAATTTCGACAGTTTTGATAGTTTCGACAGTTTTGATAATTTCGGCAGTTTTGATAATTTCAGCAGTTTTGATAGTTTCAGCAGTTTTGATAATTTCGGCAGTTTTGATAGTTTCGACAGTTTTGATAATTTCGGCAATTTCTACAACTGTCTCGAGATTTATAAAATCGGCTGGAATCGCCGAACTGATAGAAAAATGGACAAGGGCAAGAAGGCTGTGCAGCACAAGCCAAAAGTAGCCTCGGCTGGAAAACGAAAGAGGATGGACGCTGATAGCGAGACGATGACATGGGAGAACCTGACTGGCAACAAGTGCAAACAGTGGTGGCGAAGCACTCCTGATGACCACTCCTTGAAGGTTGCGCTTCAGCACGCTCAGGTAGACAAAGCTGTGATAGTGCCCTTCTTCAATTCTCGCAAGTTTGAGCCTTGGCTGAAGGCGATGGTGGACAACTATTGCAGGCATACGCACAAATCGGTGATTGATTACAGAGGTTGCCGAGTGACCATTTCATTTTGGCCGCAGGACTTCGAGCGAGTGTTTAGCGTACCAGCTTCTGGAATAGGGGTGAACAAACCTAAGAAGATGACACAGGAGCACAAGGAATTGTTGGTCAAATAGGTATGTCGAAGTGATTTGACAGCGGAGGAACAAAATACCATATGGAATGCTGGCAACAGAGGTCTCCGAAAAAACTATTTCGCAACAGCGGAATGGAAGTGTTTGCTCGACCTAATGAAATGCCAACTCACAGGTGTCAGTCGAGCGTCGGATATTGCTATCTGGATGGTGGACTACATGGTCGGACTCCGCGTCGGCCGAGTGTACAATTGGGCGAGGCTACTTGTCGAGAGGATGAGAGATTTCTTATCGCAGAGGCATAAGGCTTTCTACATGACCCAGCATGCTATAGCCCTCTTTCTCGATGCCATTCACACACAGGTGCCAGAAAGCAGTTGGGGTCGATTGCGGCCACTTACTCACCTGGATCCTGGGTTGCCGACAGTATTTTACTGGTCTGAACTGGAAGCGAAGCAAGCCGGCGAGGGCACGGCCTCAAGAAAGAAGAGGAAACAGAAGGAGGCGTCGGTGGAAGAGGAAACATCAGAGGAGGAGGCCTCTGAGCAGAGTGATGCATCAGACAGGGAGGAACCCATTGATTTATCTTCCTCGCCCTCGGAGTCTAGTCCACCGGCCGATGAGGAGGTGTCCGTCGCCATAGGGAGTCAGGAAGCAGGAGAGATCGACATACCATTGTTGCAGCCGGCAGGGTTTACTCTTCCCGCACCGCCAGCCAGGAAGAACACACTCAGTGACATTCACTCTTCCTGTTTCGCCAGTCGAAGCCGGGCGAATGTTGAGGGTAGCTGCTTCACTACCAGGTGCATCGCCAGGGTGGGCACCATTAGCCACCACGACATCACAGGGGGCAGTCACGGTATCGGCAGGTTCCACTGCCTCGGTCGAGATATTGCCAGCGGCCTGTTCCCTTACACCACCGCCAGGATCGGCAGCGTCAGGAGTGGCAACCTCAGTAGCAGGGACTGGCGGAACGATGGCGGCCACTAAGGAGACTACTCCAACCCCAGGAGCACTCGGGGTAGCCCAGATTAATAGCTGGTTGGGATCAGTAGGCCTCACCTTGGAAGTGGCCGAGCAGCCAGAACAGCGGGAGAAGAGTCACTCGGAGGGATTAGGGGATGAGGAAGGGCCAGTCGTCCACATTCAGCAAAGTGAGATGGCCAAACTTGGCGAGGATGCACTTGCACACCCTGAGGCTAGCATAGCAGAGGCACCGGGGACGGCCATACATGAGCCTCAGCAGATAGTCGGGGAACCGCCCCAAGAGGAGACGAAACCTTGTACACCTCCCGACGATGAGGAGAACGAGGAGGGTGACTCCACGGAGGGATTTGTAGTAGAGATGTCACAACCAGACCCATCAGACCCACTAGGCACGGTGCAACGATATGTACAGGAGCTAGAGCATATGGGCAAGTTGATGATCCGAGTGGGGCAGGTTTCCAGAGACCTCAGGATTGGCCGATCTCCTCTGGTGGGCCAGGAAGTTCAGCGCATCCGAGGATTTGTACAAATGGGGTGTGAGGCTGAGTTCACACGGATATTCGGCGAGGGGTGGCCAGCAGGAGAGACTCCTGCAATGATGAGAGCCTGGCGGGGTTGACCACCGAGACTAGTAGGGCGAGACGCTGGGGTTCTGGAGAGCTTATATCACATAGAGCTTGCCTTTCGGGATGTCTTTATTCTCATGAAACGCCAAGTATTTTCTACTGAGGTAGCGGTATCACGAAGAGTGGACGCCTATAGACTCCTGCAGAGGGTCAAGGACGAGTCCTTTGCTACCATAAGGAGCATCCAGAATGACTTGGCCGAACAAACTCTGCTTGCCAGTGAGAAGGGAGCTCGATTGGAGGTCTCGGAGCCTCAGGTGGTCGTCTTGGAGGAGGAAGCAAAGCAGAAAGAGGAAGCATGGAAGCAGCGCGTGAAAGCATTGGAAGATCAGTTGGCTGCAAAAGATGTTGATTTGGCTGCCAGGAGTGCAGAGGCGGAGAAGGCAAAAAGCCAACTGATGGAGGCAGCCCGTATGGTAAAGGCGGCGAAGGAGAGGGAGATACTGGCAGATCGGCAGCTTCGCACACGTACCAAGGAGGTGAGGCGACTGCGAGCGGAGCATTCTTCTACTACTCCAACGTCATCTGTGCATCCAGGGACGCACTCCCTTCCCCCTACTTCTCATTGATCTTGTCTTGCTATATGTATGTCGTCTGGAAGACGACTTCTTTTGTGGGGGGGATGATGTTAGTTGTATATCTTTACTTGGTTGTCGGCCGTAGTCGACCAATTGCTAAATAAAACTATAGATTAGTAAAGAATAATAATGTCATGTACTTTCAGGAAATCATGTTCGGATTAATGTTAATGTTAATGTTGTTATGGAACGTCGTGTCGGTTGGTTATCTAACCACCGCCGAACGTTATATGTCGCCTGTTGGGATAGTCGGAAGGTGTAATGAGTTATGTGCCGATGGTTATATTGTCAAGCAATGATGATACTCTTTTGTACATGATATTTCTAATGATGAATAAAGTTTCTGGTGTTCAAATATGATATCTTTCAGTTTACTGTTTTATCCTATGTTCTGCACATGACTAGTTTGCCAGTAGTACGTAAGATTTGAATCCCATTCCGTAGGCAAACATCCACCTCGAAACTGATGAAATGTCTCCAGAAACCCTAGGCGTCCACTTTGCAAAAGACAGGAGACCAAAAGTGAAGGCGTATTCTCCAGATAAAGTACGGCCCTTGCTGGTACAAAAAAGTACGACCCAGCCAGCAGCAATAAATATGGTACGGCCTCTAGAAGAAAATGCCAGAACACTGTGAATGGATCTCAGATAAGTCGCCACCAATAACTGATAAATAATCTTCTTCAAACCCTTCCTGAATCGATTCAATAAGCACAACTGCAACCTCTGAATGAAGTCACCTGTTTGACAATCTTCAACTGATATTTCACAGTCTCAGTATGTCAGATCTTGAAGAGGGAACGTTCTTCAAAACCTGTTGATTTGCAGAAACCCTAGTTTCTCAAACCCCAATGCTCTCTGAGAGATGAATAAAGACAAATTAGAATAATCACATAATGAGTTCGATTTGCCTTCAACTGAATATATATGCTCTCTCAATAATTCGACCCCCTTTGTAAAAATCATTTAAAATGCATTTAATATTAATTCGCCTCTTTGACTTAGGCAATAATATTAAAATAATGGCATCCCCTTTTAATGAATAAATAATTATTCATTATAATAATAATTCTCCTTTATATGCCATTAATCATTAATATTTTAATAAATCATTAAAGTGACTTTATAACATAAAGTCAAAAATAATAATTATTCAATAATCATTAAATGCTCCATTATTCTCCATCTGCTCATCAAACTGTCAAACTGGGTCGAAACTGAGTTGACCAGCTGAACCAGGTGCCCTGCCCAAAATAGCAGCTCCCGCCTGCCTAACTTACTATAAATAGTAAGTATCTGAAAAACCACTCTAAAAGAGTCTGCGAAGGCCCAAACCTGAATCAACTGCTGGAGTGATGTTCCCAACGCTGGATAACTACCTCAAGTGATCCTCTAAACACAACTGCCAGCCTACGAGGATCTGGATAATAGGCTAACCACTGACACGACGGTACTGTCTAGAAGGGGACATTACACAAACTCAGTATTCTCAGGCAGTGTTCGGGTTGAGAGACACCTGGTCTCTTACAGTGGTATCAGAGCACAGTTTTCTAGCCATCCTGTGCTTTTTCAGTTGTTTTTTTCAATCAGAGGTTTGCTTTTTAGATGCTTTTTCATGAGTAGAGATATCATTTTCTATAGCAAGGGTAGAGGAACAGGTAGAGTTGAGGATCGGGCAGGTCCACCGATTCCTGAAGGTGAGACAGTATCAGGGGTTCTGGGTATTCACAGATCCAGTTCCAATAGCAGTGAGAATAGTGTTACAACACTGATGGCAGATCGTGAGATTCCTGCAGAGACACATAGGGATTCAGGGAAAGCACATGCAGAAGGTGATATTATTGATGATGAGTTTAGGCACAGGCACGATAATATGATGGACATGATGTCCCAGTTGATGGGCACTATTAGACAGTATACTCCATCCCAGCCGCACTACATTCAGATAGGGCAGATGAGCAGGACTGCAGGCGTGGACCAGCCTTTGGTGTCAGCATCGCGACAGTCATCACCTATCTATCATGAGCATAGGCACGGACAACCTACATTCAT
>VDFB02206992.1:0-20535 GCA_007258455.2 Sequoia sempervirens | reverse complement strand
TGAAACCATAGTGATTGATGTATTGAAACTTAGATTATGCTAAAAAAGGACATGGTGCAAGCTAAGTTACCATGATTTTATGCTACAAATGATCTAATTATGTTATTTCAAAGCTAATCTAAGCTAAAATTATGCTTAAAGATGAAAACCTTAATTCATATATAAACTAAGATGGATTCATGGAAGCCATTAATGCATGCTCTAAGCTATTATGCAATGAAAATGAACTAAAACAAGCTAACAAGTGAGTAAAAGATGAGTGTGTATGTGAGTGAATTCAACAACATAAGTTTTCAATTGAAATATGGATCCAATTATCTCCAAATAGTGACCTATTTATAGGAGAGAAAATGAGGAATGAATGGTTGAGATCAAAAAGCTTAATCAATGGTTCAAGATGAAGGCGATGAGAGACATAGATCATGGATTCTCATCAACGGATGGAAATATATGATGAAAGTTAATCAAGGGCTCATGCTTACCTCAAACAAACACACTTTTGACCTGCTCACACAGGTCAAAGGTAACTTGCATTTGAAGTCAAGTGAGTTGATTGGAAGAGAGGGAATATTCCTTTGGGTAAGGAAAAAGGTAATTTACAAATTAAAACAAAGTTTTAATTGTGCAAAAAAGGAGGATAAGGAATATTCCCTTTGCTTAGAGGAAAATTAGTTTAATTACTAATTAAACAAGGCTTAATTTATGCAATTAGGGAATTAGAAGAATTAAGAGATATTTATAAAATTAGATGATTTAATAAATAGGGGAGGGGTGAAATGATATTTAATTAAATAACTTAGGGTTATTTAATTAAATAAGATGACTTAGGAGATTAAATAAAATATTTTGATTTATTTAATTTAATCAGATGAAGTGTTAGTGCGAAGGGGGATGAATTAACCCAATTAAATTAATTAAGTGAAAAGAGGATGGATTAAAGAGGAAATGATGTTAGTAAATCTTATTTAAATATATGACATCAATTAGGACATTTTTCTGTGTCTACATTTTGCCCCTCTTTGAAGCAAGGTACTTGCTACTTTAGTTGAAAGAATAACTCTTTTCAGATAAAAAATGTTGCCCAAGGGTTTAAAAAGGTTCTATGATGTAAGAATAATGGCAAAAACATAAAAAAAAGATGCAAAATTAGGTCTAGATTGGAAAAATTGTTGAAAATGATAATAAACCCCATTATTAATTTTAAATTAGGGCAAAAATCCCTAATTTTTTAGCTTAAATAGGCCAAAAGGGGTCATTTTCAATTCATTTGTGCATTCACACTTAAGGAATTCTTGCAATTTGAGTTCTGACCCTTTGACAAAATGGCATGCCGAGAGCTTCCCTGACACATCTTTGATTGAGTTCAAGCATTGTAGCAGCTTCTAGGCACAGGGCCACCGATATGTGATTCAAAACCTTATTTGAAATTTGAAATTTTGACGCATTTATTAGGTGTTAGAATTTAGATTCTAGTGGCATCACTATATAGCAACGCCCAAACTTAAATTGGTGATGCCTAAATCATTTATAGCAATGCATATGTATATGGAGATGCTTTTGTCAATTTAAAATTAGGGTTTCTAATTTTAAATGGTCATGCGGGTTTATTTGGTGACGCACTTGTCGATTTAGAAATTAGTGTTAGGTCACTCCAGAAGCCAAATCACGATGCTAGCTTATCTGGCGATGCATTTTTTAATTTGAAATTTTAAATGCATAAGGCATTACTATTTGAATTTTGAATATAGCAACGTTGTTCTGAACAGTGACGCTATCATGATTTCTAAGCCAAAAATTTCAAGTAACTTCAAATTTTGATGATTTTTTGACATTGTGCACTTCATGGGTGCAGGAGGTCTTCCCACCATTTATGTCGAGGGAGCACAAGCCCACGGTTCTAGAGAGATTAGGTGATCTATCCGAGTTTCACTAGGAGCACCTAGGAGAGATTAGTTTGTTGTACGTTGCATACACACCCGTAATTAGGACACATCTAGCAATGATAGTAGCTTTGTGAAAGACATGGCACAATGAGACCTCGTGCTTCCACCTACTAACAAGGGAGGCAACAGTTACTTTGGAGAACATGTGGTAGATATTACATTTTCCTATCGACAGTGATCATGTGATTTATGACATCGATGTCCAGTTCGATGTATGCCTTGAGGTGATGGAGATGGACCAGATTTCATTGGTCACATCTCTGATTGATTTAGAGACATACAAAGGTCATGTGTCGACCTTTAGATTGATCATCACAGTCATCATTTCAGGTTTGGTGGCTCCAAATAGACGTGGAAGATTCTTGAGCCCAGGATAGGGCTTGGTGAATGCTACATAGGAGGACTCTTTTTACATGGGGACCCATGATGATATCATCCTTATACCACAATTTACATGATTTTGTTTTTTGCAATGGGAGAGCCCTCGATGTAGGGGTTACTATACTTCATATTTGGGCATGGGAGCGTATTCTCATACTTTGGTTGATTGTACAAATGGCAGACGTGGAGTTGGATGATCCCATTGTTTGGAGATATTAAGGTGCCATTACTCTTAGGCACACTATACAGATTGGGCTCATGTACTGGAGATGGGTTATACATGATATGATAGTGTTCTGTTAGCACCCATGGCTTCAAATGTCTCCACGGTTTGATGATATTCAATAGTTATACTTTTCTAGACAAGACCTGTTACATGCAGGGTCAAGAGTATACTAAAAATGAGTGCTACCTCCCTGACAGGGTGGCCAAACATTCAGGGTTGTACAAAACAGACCCGACAATGCATATAGAGCCATTTTTGCAAGATCGACCAGTTAGGTTCCCACATGGGGACCAACTATTTCTACCCATGAGGCTATTGAGAGTTTCCAATAGTTGGTGGCCCACTATGATCAAGGTCAGCTTGTAGCATAGACCACTATGTCATATGATGCATGGTTCATCCCACTGAGGTGACTTACAAATACAATAGGTGCTCCTCTCAGAGGGAGACCACGAGACAGAGGTGTTAGGTGAAGGGGATAGGGAGGCTAGGATGGCTAGGATAGACAGGTTCCAGGAGCTCCTCTAGTTGGACATCAACGTATAGTAAATCCACATATGCAACTACCGATACAACCACAA
Source organism: Sequoia sempervirens (assembly GCA_007258455.2). NCBI lineage: Eukaryota > Viridiplantae > Streptophyta > Pinopsida > Cupressales > Cupressaceae > Sequoia > Sequoia sempervirens. Next base: position 17,404 of record VDFB02206992.1, on the reverse strand, counting down.
CCAAGACCACCACCACCAGCTGCGTGAGATGCACAAATTTAGTAGCTACAATAGCAGGTGTAGGCATTGACTGGTGAGCAAGACTAGGCCTGCCAATAGGTTTTTTCTCTTACCTCTGAGTAAGACTAGGCTCGACAATAGGTGATCATGGTGACAACAAAGAGAGATGTGGCATTACATTGGGTACAAGCCATCAAAAGAGAGAGGGATCAAGAGGTGGATAGGTAGTAGCAGATCGAGGTTATGGCGGAAACAACACATGCTCGGACCATGTAACCATAGTTATATAGAGAGGTTGTCATAGAGGCTACATACTACATGAAGAATTACCATCAGGATGTTCCAATGGCTCTTCGTTAACCAGATTTTTCTTAGCACAACGATGCACGTCCCCATGCAGAGGATCAACTTGAGTGGTAGGCTGGAGAGGGTAGTAGCCACTAGCGCTAGATTTTTTATGTACTTTTTTTATTTTTCCACATTATTTATCATTGATATACATTCATGGACTCCTTTTTGATAGCCTTGTGGATATTTTACTTATCATCAATGTATACATGTTGATCCAAATTTTGTACCATGACACATTTTTTGATATATATATGATACAGATATGGATGATTCATGCTATGATGTGTTGACTTTATTTCATGTATGGATGATAAATGGATGCTTATCTATGATCATGTATGGATGCATTTTATTTTATGCCTATGTGATATACGATGATCATGATAAGGATGGATGCAATGTTATATTCTTTTTCACTATTTTTTCACGATATGATATGGATGGATGATTTATGATATGCAAATGTTATGAATGCACAAGATGTGGATGCATTTATTTTTTGTATATTTTTTATGCATGTTTTGATGATGATGTATGCATATGGATATATGGATGCAAATTCTTATGATATGCAATGATTTAAGCTGCTTAGAATAACAAATCTATATTATTCATCACAACTCAAATGATAATGTAAAATGTATGATGTGATATGATTATGCTAATGGATGTTTTATGATTACGATATGATTATGAGACACATGTATGTTGATGGTTTGTGGCTACAAGGTGGATGCATTGATGATGTTTTTGTTGACTATCATGATACCAGGTTAGCACAAAGAGAAGATAGAAGAATAAAGAATGAATAGCTATTGTTGATGATGATTGCTTCAAAAGATCCAAAAATTCCTTGATCCATCAAAAATTTATTAGAGATGGTGACAAGACAATGCAGAATGCAGGATGAAAATGTAGAATGGGATGCTCACACATCAGGATTGGCATTTTTTTCCATTCCTTATTGTTTGATATAACACATAGACACGATGCATCAAGGCATTAATAACCAGGATGACGTTGTATCTAGTATAATGGAATTTCACCTGACAAACAGATAGGATAGTTCTTTTTCACACCTTGATATACAAAAACCTCATTGGAATGTAAGTATGAAGCTTAAATTATATTGGACCAAAGCATACGCAATAGTCAACATCATATTCTAAATGACCTTCCTACACACAACTAAGCAAGTATACGCCAAGATTATTTTACACGAGTATCCACAAGAACAACAAACAAAATATAATGATCGATGCCGCATTCCTTTCTCTTTAAATAATTTTGTTAGACATCATCAAGAGGTCCTCATAATGGGTCATTAAGATAAATTATAAGAAAAGATCAAAGACAAACAGTCAATGTTATCTATAGCTCTTGCCTAGTTTAAGTTTAGCTTAAAGTGATATTTGATACCGATGTCCATCGCAGGAAGGATACATCCTAGGACATGTTGATCAGAGGGTTGTTTGATGTTGGGATTATGATGCTAAGATGAGTTGTTACTATAAACTTCACTGACACATTTACCTATGATTTTAGACTTTAGATTTTGACAATTGGGTTCACACTCTACGACTTGCTATGTTTGTTTTCTATTTGTTTTCCCAAAGGTTGAAGGTGATAATCAATTTATTATGGATGAAAGTTTATCACAAGTGAAATCGAGATGGGATGGATAGTTTTGGTTTTTCTGGGATATTTCAATGTTTTTGGTATTTTGAAAATGTTTTGAGAATGTTTTTGGTCTTTTTGAATTTTTTTATGAATGTTTAGGATTTTTGGATTTTCTGAGGCTGTTTAGGGTTTTTTACGGTTTGTGAGGCTTTTTAGGTCTTTTGGAAAATTTCTATTGTTTTTGGATTTTCCATTTTTGAATGTTTTTGTGTTTTCTAAATTTTTGGATGTTTTGGTATTTTTTCAAAATATTTGGATGTTTTGGGGTTTTTTGAGAATTTTTGAGTTTTGACCAAGAACCTAACCTAAAGACCTATCCTAGGGGTCTTGGGGGCTAATCATAGATTAGTTGTGCCTATGTTATACACATAGAGACCATGTAGTTTGACTGACTTGACCCATTTACAAGATGAAGATATGAACAAATGAAAGACAATAGTTTATTATGATGGACTCCTAAAGGACTGACCTAGGGTGTCTCAGGGACACATCAATGATGGCCTTGCCTATGTTCAAGCCTAGAGATGATGTAGTTCGACAAAGAAACATTTTTTTTTGGATTTTTTATGCTTGACCTTTTTAGGGTTTTCAATGTTTTCTGGATGTTTTGGATTTTTCCTTTACAAATTTTTGAATGTTTTTGGATTTTAGCTATACAGGATTTTGAAAATATTTTTGGATTTTCTGGATAAGATTTTATGAATTTTTTTGGTTTTTTCTGATAAGATGTCTCATGACCTCAAGATATACTAGAACTCAATGGTGATGTATAATGAAATTCCCCCAGTGTGATATGTTAGCCTACTTTGATAAAGGCAAGAAAGACTAACCTTGGGAATATGCCAAGTAGTGCTAAAGAGTTCATGATATCTAATAGTGACAAGCCATGATAAGGACGCAGATGAGGGACAAATGGTGATGAAAAGAATGATAGGCCAAAGAGCCAAAGAATAGATGGAGATGCTTTATTTATGCAAGGTGCTTGTTTGCTAGGTTTTCACCAAGTTACTTGCCTAGAGCACCACTAAAGTGGTTTTCACTAGAGGATAAAAAAATTCTTTACTTTTTCAATCCTTTTACTCTTTTTTTTTTTGGATTTTGATCATTTTGATCATTTTTTGTATTTTTGGTCTTACACCCTTCATGATTAGGCATAAATATTTTTGAGATGCAAGCTATTGATTGGCTCCTACAAGGGATCACCTTCAGGGGTTGACAGTTGGTATGCTCCTAATCCGTAGCTTGTTGTGATGACAAAGGGACCCAAGTTAGGTTTAAACTTTCCTTTGTTGTCTTGATCTAGAAGGTTATTCTAATTTTGCTTTAAGACAAGATCACCTACCTGGAATGACCAACATTTGATTCTCTTGTTATAGCTTTGTTTCAATCAGTTTTGATACACTTGCAAGTGATTAAGGGCGTCAAGAAGACATTCATATAGGAATTCTAACTCATTTAATTGAGATACTTTGTATTCTTCCTCAATTATCAGATTCTTTAGTGACATTCACAATGATGGAAGCTCAACCTCAATAGGAAAGATGGCTTCTAATCCATAAACTAGGGAGAAAGGGGTTGTACCTGTAGGCATACATATACTTGTTTTATAAGCCTAAAGAGCAAGATTCAACTATAGATGCCAATCATGACCAGCTTCATTAATTATTTTCTTTAGGATTTTCAGGATAGTTTTGTTCATTGCTTCTACTTGGCCATTTCCTTAGGGATAGTACGGGGTAGAGAAGCAGTTTTGGATATTAAATTTTTGGCATAGCTCTTTCACATCCTAATTCTTGAATGGTATTTTGTTGTTTGAGATGAGGGTTTGTGGTACACCATAATGGAAAATTAGGTAATTCAGGATAAACTTTGCTATCTACTTTCCCATTATGTAGGTCATAGGAATGGCTTCAACCCACTTAGTAAAGAACCCAGTTGCGGTTATGATAAACTTATGTCTATTGGATGAGGTTGGCACGATTTTTCCTATGAGGTCAAGTCCCCACTACGAAAAAGGCCATGGTGTGATCATTGGTTACAACTCTTGAGCTGGAGCATGAATTAGATCCCCATGTTGTTGACACTGGATACATTTCCATGCATACTGATGAGCTTTTTTTTCCATGGTTGGCCAATAGTACCCTATCCTTAATAGTTTCTTAGTTAATGTCATACCACTAGAATGGGACCCACAAATACCATCGTGTACCTCTGTTAAAGTAGTTAAGGCTTCCTCTTGGTTAAGTTATTATAGTAATCTTCCTTCAATACTTCAATGGTATAGGGTATCACCTAGGACCACAAATAGGGATGCCTTTTTGACAAAGGTATTTTTAAGGTTCGGGGTGATATCTGATGGAAGGGTTCCTCTGTTAAGATAAGTAAAGATATCATGGTACCATAGGGATCCAGGACCAAAAATGACACACAAATTCAGATTCATGGATTTTGAAAGTTGGTACGAGAAGCTATTCTACCAAGAATTCACATTGGAGGACGTTGTTCGACATGTCTCATAGTGATCTGATTGTTGCCATGGCGTCTGCTACTCTATGCGAGGAATCTGCTCAAAAGTTATATCTATAAAAAGATCTTTGAGATTATCCACCATCTTCTTGTAATGAGTGAGCTTGTCATCTTTAGTTTGATAGTTGTCATTGACTTGGTTGATAACCAGCCGTGAGTCTCCATAGACTTTCATCTCTTGTATTTTCCATTGAACTTCTATCTTGAGATTTGTGATCAAGGCTTTGTAATCAGTAATGTCATTGGTATAGGGGAATGATAACCTATATGACTTTTGGATGCAATCACCTTGGGGGGTGATGAAAATAATTCTTACTTCTGATCCATGTTAGGTGAATGATCCATCAAAATACATCTTCCATTGAGTTGTGAGATTAATAAGGAACACCGATTCATTAGGGAACTCGGATATTAAAGGGTTCTCATCATAGATAGGTGCTTTTTCTAGCTGGTATGTGATCACTTGTCCTTTGATTGCCTTGTGCTCCAAATACTCTATGCCAAAAATTTTCAAGATCATTACCCATTTAGCCATTCATCCTATGAGAGTTGCTTTGGATAACAAATATTTCAATGGATCAATTTTTGCAATGAGCTTGATTTGGTCTGACAACATGTAATGCTTGAAATTTTGTGAAGTGAAAACTACCACTAGGAATGCTTTCTCAATGGGTGAATATTTCATCTCATAGCCTACCAAGGTTCTGGTGATGTAGTATATGGCTCTTTCTTTTCTGTTTCCATCATGTTGTGCTAAAAGAGCTCCTAGTGCTACTGGTGTTGCTGAGATGTACAGGATTAGTGGCTTGTTTAGTATTGGTGGCATGAGAACTGGAGGTGTTAGTAGATAATCCTTAATTTTTTGGAAAGCTTTATCATATTTGTCATCCCATTTTTAGGTTATCCCTTTATGGAGAAGATGTGAAAAGGGGCAGATCTTATCTGATAGTTGGGCTATGAATCTTCTGATAGACTACAATCTTCCTTGTAATCCTCTTATCTACTTTAATGTCTACAATAGTTCCATGTCTAGGATGGCTTTTACCTTTTCTGTATAAATTTCTATCCCTCTTTTTGAATGATAGAGCCAAGAACTTTCCCTGATGTGACCCCAAACACACACTTTTTTGGATTCAGTTGTACCTTGTATTCATCAAGCCTGTCAAAGATAGGTCCTAGAATTTGTATGTGCTCATTCCTCTTCTTCAATTTTTCCAAAATAGCATCCACATAATGTTAAACTTTTTTTTGGATCATGTCATGAAATATGAAGGTGATTTATCTTTGATAGGTAGCTCCTACATTCTTCAACCCAAATGGCATCACATTCCAGTAGTAGGATCCCCACGAACAAGTAAAGGTAGTTTTATGTTGATCCTCTTTGGTGATTATGATTTGATTGTAGCCTGAAAAACCATCCATAAGTGACAACATTCCATGCCCAACTATCAAATCCACAATGAGATCGATGTTGTGAAGAGGGAAATCATCCTTTAGACATGCCTTGTTCAGATCTATACAATCAGTGCACATTTTAATGCCCCCAGTGGTTTTTGAGACTGGTACCAGCTTTGAAACCCACTTAGGATTATCTATCGGTCAAATGAATCCAATGTCAAGAAGCTTTTGTAGTTCCAATTTAACCAAGAGTGCTATTTGAGGGTACATCTTCCTTAATTTTTTTCTTGACTGGTTTAGTGTTGGGATAAACTGCTAAGTGATGTACAACCACTTATGGATCAAGGCATGGCATATCTATATATGAACATGCAAAGTTGGCTCTTCTCTCTTTAAGGAATGTTAGGTTCTTATGTTCTTCATCCAACAAAGATTTAGCATAAAAAGTGATCTTAGGTGCTTCTTTTATTCCCACATTGACTAGAGTAGCCTTTTTTGCTAGTACCGCTGACTTTTCTAGATGCATTGCATGAAGGGGGAGATTGAATCCTTCATCCTTGGGCACCTTAGAGAGGTTTTCACCATTAGATGCATCCTTTGTTTTTACTATTTTGGGACTAGAGAGTTCCACTAAGTGGTTTTCACTCAAGGATCTACATGTTAATTGCATTTCATTTATTTTGTGACTGAAGGATTCAATTGTCTCCCCATAGTATGCCCCTCTATTGAGCTCTATGTGGAAGCCTACTTTGTGATCTTTCCATGATAAGTTGTCTTGAATTCCCATGAATTTTGAGATCACTTCATTGTTTTTGAATAAATCTAGAACTGGTGGTCCTTGTTGGTCCATGTCAATGAGTTGTGGATATACTAGGCGTATTTCAGTTGGTTGGTCATTTGAGACAAAGGATTTTATGGATATCATGAAGAGGGTGTTGTTCTCAAATAGGTCAGCAACATCAAGGGGAAAGTCATCTAAATTTGTATCACACAATGTAGGTGACCAAGAGGAAGCCTCAACTCGTTTAGCAGCAATACCTTTTCCAATAAGTGTGACCTTGCTAGTAGTACAACCTAAGCCAAGATTTTTTAATCATTTCTCAGGAATGATGGGTTCTAGTAAACCATTGTCATTCTTTCCTAGCTTCTCATTCTTTTTACATCCCATGCTCTACATTAGCTATAGACCTTTGTTGTCATCTTCCATGGGAAGAACAGGAACGGGCCGTTCATCTTGATAGAGAAGTTTAGAGATATCTTGCTCATGGACGTCTTCTTGATTCAGGTCTCCCCACTTGGTGAAGGTAGTGGCTGCCATCTTGATTATTTCTAGTTCTTTGGTGCTAGATGTAGGTTTCCTGTGAGATTGAGGAGAAATGGGTAACTCTCCTAAGACAAAGGTGTCTTTTAATAGTTTGTAGCTTCCAAATCCATCATCTTGGATCACTTCTTTGACGTCAGGTATGCTTTTCACAATAGGTATATTTGATGCAAAGGTAGATGCTAGGGATGATGGGTCAACAAATAAGCTTGCTGGTGTAGGTCCATCATTTTTGGGTATTTATTGGATATTATAAAACTTGGCCTCAAGAATTTTGTAGTATTATAAAGGATTTGGATCTCCATGGATAGTGATTTCTCTACCTTCAAAAGGAAACTTGACACACTGATGATAGGTTGAATCTATAGCTTTCAGAGCATGGATCCAAGGTCGACCAAGTAGTATGTTATAGGGAAGATCAAGATCAAGTACTTGGCATGTAGTTTTTGCAATAAGAGGTTCCACTTGGATTGGAAGTGCAATGATTCTTTGTGATACCCATTCTTGATCATCATATGCTTTGATGGTGGTACTCTTTGTCTTCTCAATAGTATCTTCTAAATAGCCTAGATGCTTGATCAACTGCAAGGTACAAATCTTCAGACCAACACCTCCATCTACCAAGACTCTTTTGACCATGTTTTTATGAATGAAAACCTCAAGGTGTAAAGCATGGTTATGAGATGGTTGTGATGGTAAATCTTGCTCAGAGAATGTGGCAAGATGGTTAGTGATATGCCCTACCATAGCTTGAAACTGATCGGTATCAATGTTCCCAAGAATAGATGACTCAGACAAGGCTTTTTCTAGTATTTCCCTATGTGTAGGAGATAACCTTAAGAGTTCTAAGATTGATATATGAGCAGGGGTTTGTTTAAGCTGATCTACAAGATTGTACTTGCTAGGATTAGATGTGGGAAAAATAGGTTGTGTTCTATATTAAGCTAGGACAACTCCTTGAACTGTTATTTTTCCATGTCATGTGGTGACTCCAAATTCTATACTAGCCTTTTTGATGGTGACAACAGTGATAATTCTATCATAGGAAGGAACTACATTGGAATAGGTATATTGTACATTGGTGTAATCCTTAGCTTTTCCATTATTTTTTTCTTTGTTATGATCAGGAATAGGGATCTTGTATATCTTGAGATCCTCATTCCTAGCTGGTACCTCAACAGATATGGTATCGTTCTTTATGAGATATTGGATGATATTCTTGAGTTTCATGCAGTTTGTTGTTTTATGTCCTTTGATTTATGAAATTCATAGAGATCACACTTGTTGTACCAGGATGGCTTTTCTTGTGGTTCTTGTCAAAGTTAGGAAGTGTTATCATATTTGAATCTACTAGTTTTTTCATGATTGTATCAATGGATTATAATAAATGTGTGTACTTGCATTTGGGATAGTTGTTCCTATTACCATTTTTCCTCTATTCCATGTTGGTGTTACTGATCTGATTGTTTTGAGGTGGTACCATTTATTGCACAGTTGGTTGGATGTTAGCAATGTGATTTTTATTAGGTCTAGGAGCACTTAATATGACCATAGCGTCTACCACACCGTCGTTTGTTACGTTTTTGTTCTTAGCCCATACATGAGGTTTCTCATTTGAATTGGTTGAAGGATAGTTGTATTTGTAAGCTTGAGTATTTACTTGTGAGATTAGGGCTCTTTCAATGTTAAGCGCTCTCAGAACAAGCTCATCATATAATGTGATACATTTCATTTTCAAGTGGAATGATAGACTTGGATCAAGGTTGGCTATAATGATTCCCACGTGTTGTTCATTAGGAAGAGGCCACTTGCTTTTATTGTCTCTTTGTCTCCATTGTTGTAAGAAATTAGTGAAAGTTTCTCCTGGGTTTTGTTTAAGAGTGTACAACTCTTCTAGACTAACGTCCATTTCAATATTGAAGGAGAAGTGATCAATGAATTTGTCAGTGATTTCTTGAAAAAATTTGATACCAAGAGGAAAATGAGAAAACTAGTCCATAGCAGTGCCTATTAAACTTTGAGGGAAGAGGTGCATTAGATATGAATTCTTGTAATCCACTTCCATGCACATGACATTAAATTCTTTGATATGGTCAACAAGACTTCCTCTCCCACTATATTTCTCAAACTTGGGGATTTCAAAACTAGGAGGGAATGGTATTATTGCTATGTTTTGATCAAATGGGTAAGGACACAAGTTCTGTGTATGAGGCTTCTTTGTCTTACCCATGCAAAGGTCCTACATTTCTTTGTGAGAGTGCTTTCAATTGTGATGCTAGATCATGTTGCAGATTGGGTGGAGGAACATATGGTGGGATGAGAGATGAGTTATATGGGGTGTATGAGGGTGTGATATTTTTTGAAAGTGATGAATATGTTATTGATGTGTTTGGATTGAAAATGTTCATATAAGGATAACATGAACTTGGGCATATTGTTGAGATTCTTTTTGTTGTTTTTGTGCCACTAAGGCTTGTTGTTGGGCCTATTGTTGTTGTTGTGCTAATAAAGCTGCTTGTTGTGCTTGTTGTTGTTGTGTGGCTTGTTGTGTTGCTAAAGCTACTTATTGTGCTTGTTGTGCAATGGTCGCTTGTTGTTGTTGTTGTTATTGTTGTGCTAAGGCTCCTTGTTGAGCTTGATGTTGTTGTTGTGCTAGGGTTGCTTGTTGAGCTTCTAAGGCTTCTTGTTGTGCTTGTTATTATTGAGCTAAAGCCACTTGTCATGCCTATTGTTGTTGTGCTAAAATTGTTTGTTGCTGTTGTTGTTGTTGTTATATGACTTGTTGATAAGTTTGGTGTGCTTGTTGTAGAGCTAAGGCATGTGCTTGCAATGTGGGATTGAGTGGTTGTTTAGACATTTGTGAAGGATTAGGGACATTGATGTTTTGAGTGGATAGCAGGTTGTTGGTGAAAGGTGGAGGATTCCCTTGGTTTAACATTCCTTGCAATATGGTAGAATGATGATCCAGAGGATTTTTGTCAAATTTTGAAGTTCCTCATTTTTCTCTAGAAACATCTTCATCAAAAAATATTGGAATTCTGACTCCAATGCAACTCAAATGGAGTCAATGGAGCTATGGTGCTCAAGATACACTCAGTCAAACCTTAGTCAACTCAAAGACCCAAGTCAAAAAAAAGGTCAAAAATCAAAGTTGTCAAAAGTGGTCAAGACTAGTGTCAATGCAAAGAGCTCATCGCAAGCTTTTCCAACATTTCGTTTCATCAAAATTGGAGTTCGTTTGCCCAAGTTACGAGAAGTCAAAATCGGCCAATCATGTGTGGACACGTGGCAGTCCAGTCAATGCCACATCATCAATCCAGTCAGTGGACACATCACTCCAAATTCTTTGACCGACGAATGAAATTTTGATATGGCATCATCTCACCCCTCCATGTGGCAAGCCATTATTGGCAAAAGGTGGCATATTATTTTTATAAAAATAATAAAAATAATAAAAATAATAAAATATATAAAACAAATAAAAATAATAAAAAATGCCACATTCTTTTAATAAACGTGGGCTCTCCTATATTAAAGGATCTCCACCTATCTTAAAGCCCATATTAAAGCCACCCTATTTTAAAGCCATGAGTTTTGTTTTAAAAACCTATTTTCATGGAATCCTTATTTTAAGGGATTTTAAACCCTTTTTTAATTATTATTACCCCTATTCAAAAGGGATAAAATCCTATAAGATAGCAATGGGATTATTTTTAAGGGATAAAATTTAAAAGATCTTCTTAAAAATATATAAATAATCCCGTAAGAGTTATCAAAACAAAATTATAGGGATTATTATTTTTCTTTTGTAAGCCCAAAATTATAAGGGCCCTTCATTATTTATCTTGAAGAGATTTTATTATGTAACGGAGGGATTTCTTTTGGATTTACATGTAAATTTGGGGAGATTGTAAATCAAGTTGTTATACACCAAATTGGGTAAAATTGGTGTATAAAAAGGGGTAAATGGGTGAGAGTTTGTAAGAGTGTTTTAGCTAATTATTTTTGTAAGGAATTTTGGAGGTGATTTTTGTAAGTGGAGAGTTGGGATTTTTCTTCCTTGGAGAAATCTTATTGTAACTTCGTGCTTTTGGAGAAGCTTGTTCTCACGCACTTTGGAAGTGCATTTTCAGATTTCTTTGTAATCCAAGGGGAGGCTATGCCGAAGATTGTAACCGAGTTTCTGGAGGAATAATTGGATCAGTCTCACTCTATTGGAGCGGACCTCGGAGATGTAGTCATGATTGTGGCGAACTCCGTTATCAGATTGTTTGCACTTTCTCTCTTCTTCTCTCTCACATTCTGGTTATCACCTTGATTTTTAAAGCATAATTTCAATAATGTACACTTGTTTTTGAGTTTCCATTAAATTGTTTAAGTTAAGCATTCAATTATGCAATTAGTCTAGATCCTAAAACATATCAAATGAGGTGGAGGAATGTATGTTTGAGATCCTGATTGATTTGGCCTAGAAAAGGGAATTGAGGAAAATGATGATGTCGTTAAATTTTGCAATGGAAATGACACACTAGGACCTTGAGTCCATTGATTGAAAATATTCCCCTGTCCTATGTTTTGAGGATTGTTGTGTGCAAAAGATGTAAATAAAGGATTTGTGATCAAGGTACTCCTAGGATTGATAGAGCTTGTAACCAAGGGATTGTTGTGAAATGGATTGATGGTGAATGATGTGGAAATGCTAGATGGAATGGGTGAACCCACCAGAGGGTTGGATAAGGAGTTCCCTATTTGCATTGAGGGTTGATTTTGTGATACAGTATTGACATACTTGTTGGAATCAAGCAACATTGAGAGGGGGGTTGAATTAGTGTTGTGCAATTTTTAACTTTATTAATCTAATCTCTCAATTTCCTACAAAATTCAATAAAAAGGTGTATGACCATAAAACAATAAGCCACAACACCATAACACAAGGATTTTTATGTGGAAACCCTATTAGGGGAAAAACCACAGTGGAGGCCAGTCCACTATTTGAGTACTCAAATATAAGTGTTTTATAAAATGGGAATGCACTTGCACTTAGGCACACTTCCTAGAGCTCACTACTCAAAATCAGGAAGGTTCATTGCCTTGCAAAAGATTTGAATTACATCAAAAAGGTTGAACTGAGAAAGTAGCATCTACAAATACCTAATTATAGTTCTGGTTAGGCTCATGGATCAAATTTTGGACCTTCTATCTGATTCTACACTTCACTTTGTTCTGCTTCAATTCACTTCCCAAAATCCTCTATTGTACAAGTGAAATTGTGCATAATCGCTCAACTAACCTTCTAACATTCACTACATAAATCAACACATTACAAACACACACCAAAATGAAATAACTGATCTCTTATATATATATCTGCTACCAAGGATTCAATCGCTATAAGATGACTTCAATAAAATAGAAAATATTTACCAACTGTTGGCTCCAATCATAAACAACATTTAATGTGCATCCACCAAAGTTGGACATAGCATAGTGAGAACCCAAAACAAAATATTCAATATGAAAATACTCCAAACAATTTTTCCTTGAACATCTGCAACATCCCACATTCACTTAGTTGGCCTTCTAACATTGTTGAACAAAAAATTGAATGACCGAATATCCTAACTTGTACACCACTCAATGCAATGACACAAATATCGAGAATAAGAAATTTCATATACCCATCGACCTTCCCTAAGATCCATAAACCATACTGATAAACCGGTAATGCAAACCACTTGGTAGATTCAACTTCAGCTGAATACCCTATTCTTTACTTTGTCTTCTGGTATGGTCAGCTACTACAGTGCGGAATAAATCAATGACTTAGGTTTCCATCAATGAAAACACCAGAAGCCATATGCCAAAAAAATCCCCCTTTGGCATTGATGGCAATACTTAGTGAAAAATGACTAAGTGTCGGAACCTTCAAGACTTCAAAAATCCGTAGCTGACAAAAAATCCCCCTAAATTTGATAAGGCATTTTTCACTACTCTCTCTCCCCCTTTGACATTAATGACAAAAATATAATAAAATATTTTTCTCTCCCCCCCTATGAAGTGTAATAAAAAACTTATTGATGCAAAAAATGATTCAATTTTTTTGAAGAAATAGAACCGGTACTTATGTTAGAAAATTATTTTGTACTTTTTCTTCATCTCTGGAAGAAACTTCTTCCATGCTTCTACTACAATCCCAGTGATTATGATCATGTTGTTGTTTTCAGATATCTAGTTGATAATCTTGATGAGGGATTCTGGAATGGTGATGCCTTCTAATATTTATCCTTTCCTTAGTATCTCAATCAATTGTTCTAGCCTGCATTCTATTATGTCCTTCACTTTCCTAAAGGTGTAAACAATCATGTCTCTAGTGATTTTAACTTTTGTATTCTTTGACTGCAATTCCTGAATCCTTTTCTTAACTACACCACCTTGATCTTGAAACATGTTAACAATTTTCCCAATACTATTTATCTTTGTTTCAATTTGTTCCAGCTTTTCTTTGTACTTGTTGATCACATGAGGCCATTGAAGACAGTAGTTATAGATTTTGTTTTCTACGCTTATGAATTTCCTTAACTGATTCATGTGCCTTTTCAATTTGGTAAGTGACAATCTATATTGCTTCTTCAAGTGCAAGATTACTTCTTTTTCCTTGTTCTGAAACTCAAAGTCCATGATTTCCTTGATGCATTCAATCATCTCTTCTAGAAACATATTCTACAAACTCTCTTAATTTGATATGGTTGTCCACAAGATGAGCACTTAGTACACTTAATATCATGTCCTACTCATATGAAGTCTAATAGACCATATGTTCCCAATTTTCTACATTCCATCTTCCTCATGAATAAAATGTATTAGCTCTTTTTTGGTTAAATCACCTTCTCCTTCACTTTCTTTTGTCATTTCCTTTTCTTGTTTTGGTTCAATTGTTTCCAATTCTTTTCTTAGGGTGTCCTCAATTTCCTTATCAGATTCCTCATCTGGTATGTCCATGATCACTTGTTTTTTTCCTTTCCCTTCAACTCTTGGGGTCTCGCATGTTGGTGGAGTATAGATAGAAATTTCTTTTGCTCTTTTCTTCTTTCTCTACATCTCACCTAAGGAGGAACCAACTTCAAATTCCCTTACCAAAATGGGAATACCAATTGACCCAAAATTTCTTAGCAAAACCTTAAAGAAACTTTCATATACTTGATCATAGTTTACCAAATTGTTAAAGTATGTGTAAATCTACTTGTAAACTGCTTCACTCTCTTCCCATATTACATTGTTGTTCAGGGGTAAGAAATTCAAAAAATACATCATAAGGCATATAACCAAAGTACCAAACCTGAAAGGGTAATCTACCTTCCTCATCAATTGCACATTCTCCTTCAGTTGATCTTTTAGTAATCCACAAAGGTCAAAGTTTTGATCTTCCATTATCATCTTGTGAGAAATGTAAACACCTACCAAAGTTGCACCTTCTCTATTTTTGAAAAATATTTTTTAGGATATTCCATGCGCAATGTACCTTATCACTGAGTCTTTAATTGTGGAAATTATCAATGCCCTTTGATCTCCAATTACTCTAGTTAGGGTTTCAACTTCTTTATTTCAGATTGAATTCTTCCTTGGCACATCCCTAATTTTAAATAAACCAGTTACAATTTCAATCACTTCTTTCGAGATTTGGTAGGGTTTATCTAGATTTATAATATCGCCATTCAATCTATCTACAATAAACTCGATGATTTCTACATTTACAAAATAGGGGAATTCACTCCAAATATCTAAGATTTTGTGTTTTGCTTCTTTCAACCATGTTAATTCATTATGCAGTAACATGTTTCATTCAGCTTTAATCTTCTCATTGCTATACTCATCTAATTTTATCATTTCTTTGATTTGTTCAATTTTACCTTCCATACACATGTCTTGTAAATAAGTTCTTCAACCACACACCAAATTAGGCTAAAATTTCTCAATATAATACAAATATCTGATGGATTAGGGTTTTGTTGCTGAATACACTTTCAAAATTCTGATCCAAAGTGCTCTCCTTCTTTTCTTCAATATAAAGTGGAAAATAAGGGTCTCAACTTGATTTTTATAACTCGTACACTTAACTTTTGTTGTAATAAATGCTTTTTCCCTAACTTATCCGGATACCCTATTTACATATACTGAGAAATATAACTCTTTTGTGAACCTTCAACTTAGCATAATGTCCTTTCCAATTGTTTCAACAACATCTATAGATCATCAGTGCAACCACTGTACTCATCCACATCCTAGAGTCAATTAACAACAGGGGGTTTGAAGGATTTTCTTGATAGCTCCCCCTAGGCCAGAGGCCTAAAATTAATTCCTGGAGGAATTACCAGAAGTAGGTTCTAGTGGTGGCTCATTTCCTACAATAGAGGCACTCTTCTTCACCCATTTCTTCTTCATTTGATCTCTTATTTCATCCACAGTCACTTTCCCTTTTCCTTTATCATCTTTGTGTGTATTTCAACCTTTGTACGCCAGACCTCTTCTATCCAATTTTTTCTTTCTGCAAAATCTTGTAATATGACCATATTTGTTGCAATTGAAACACACAACATTTCCTTGTCTAGACTAGTCATTCCATTGATTTCTTCTTAATCTACACTAGTTAGCAATATTCCCAAATATTCCACAGGTATAACATTTAACATTCCTTCCATTGACAAAGTTGTTTGACATATTTCTGCATTCGATTAACTTATGACCAAACTTATTGTAATTGAAACACTGACTGAAGCATGATGGATCACTTGATTTCATTTTACTTCTACATTGAGAATCCATATGAGAAAATTTATTCCAAACAAAACAGTATCCATTAAATTTTTGAGCATTAGGTTGTCTTACCGAATGTCTTTTTTCTTTGTACATCAGATTTCCTTGCTTAAAATTCCTTTGTCTAGATCCAAAACTTTCTCCTCTCTCATATCCAAGACCTTTCTTGTCATTTCCATTCTTCTGACATTGAGTCAGCTCATCAAGCTTAACTAAGCTAATCTTGAACTTCTCCTTGTATTCATTTATAGTAGCAAGTCCACCCTTGAGAATAACAATCCATTTTTCAAGCTCTTCTTCATTGTTTCTGGATTGTTGCAGTTCAATCTCCAACTGAATGAATTCTCCATTAATTATGTTGCATTCATCAAATCTCTCTTTTAGGGACTGGGAAAGATTTTCCTCATTCTTCTTACTTTCTTCAATCTCCTTAGTCATCTTCATTGCTATAGATTCCATCTCGTGCTTTAGGGTAGCATTGTCTCTAGAAATATTTTCACATTCTTCAGTTATTTCCTTCTAGGTTTGATTCGAGTGAACATCATCCATGTTTTTAATCTCTTTTTTCTTAATCTAGTCATAGATATCCTTTTTCTTCTCCCTAGACTTAACAATTTGATCCTTATGATTTGCTTTCAATTCCTGGACTTCTACTTTGGACTAATCAAAATCATTAAGCACCACCAAAAGTTGTTGCTAAAGACTACCAAACTCCATTACATTCCAATATCCACCTCAAGTTGTTAAAATTCTTCCGAGGAACTTAGGTCTGATACCAATTGTTGGAATCAAGCAACACTAAGAGGGGTGGATGAATCAGTGTTGTGAAATTTTTAACTTTATTAATCTGATCTCTCAAGTGCCTACAACATTCAATCAAAAGAAATATGCATGAAAATAAAACAATAATCCACAACACCATAACACAAGGATTTTTACATGGAAACCCTATTAGGGGAAAACCACGGTGGAGGTCAATCCACTATTTGAGTACTCAAATACTAGTGTTTTATGAAATGGGAATGCACGTACATTCAGGGACACTACCTAGAGCTCACTGCTCAAAATCAGGAAGGATGACTACCTTAAGAAAGATTTGAATTACTTCAAAAAGGTTGAACTAAGAAAGTAGGATCTAAAAATTCCTAATTACAGTTTAGGTTAGGCTCATCGATCAGATTTTGGACCTTCTATCTAATTCTGCACTTCACTCTATTCTGCTTTAATTCGCTTCACAAAATCCTCTATTACACAAGTGAAACTATGCATAATCACTCAACTGACCTTCTAACATCCACTACATACACATTACAAACA
>VDFB02206991.1:0-10038 GCA_007258455.2 Sequoia sempervirens | reverse complement strand
ATCTGACGCATATCCATCTACTACAATTGAATTCTACAATTTTTTATCAACTTTAATATTTTCACTTTGATCTATCTTTCTTAGCCTTGTTTTGTAACATCTGCAAGATTTGCTTCTAATAGAATTTCCAAGGAAGATACCTTAATCGGATCTTGCATCAAGCTTTCCTAAGTTTTCTTCTTCTCTTTTGATATAACATTTACTTCCAAACATTCTAAAGTACTTCACAGTAGGAATCCTTCCATACCATAGCTCATAGGGTGTAGTTCCCCTCTAGTTGAGCCACTATAATGTATCTCTAATTTGTTCAGGCTATTAGTCAGTACCTTTACTATGATAGACGTTGATATTTGTTATTGTCTTATGATCGTTGGCTTAAGAGCGATGTGGATGTTATTTTGTGATGAGCTAATGCACTATATGGTGTTATGTTTCATGTTATGCTTTTGATTAGAATAGTTGTTAATATTAATATATGCTTATCTATTGATTAATGATGCTTTACTTTTGTCAGTCTTGATGTGACTGTATAGGTGAAGGAGATGGGATTACATCACTCGCATGCGAGCACTGTGTGATTTTGCGGTTTCTCTTCACAATGTGCCTGCTAAGTTTTATGCATGTTCGACATTTGTCTTGATTACAGGATTGCGGGTATAGGACATCGTCTCCACCTGGTTTCACAGGTTTGAGTGTGTCCATATCCCAATGGTATTGTTGATTGGGAGATAGTAACGAGGTTCCCTTGTCAAACCACAACCTGGTCATAGTGTTTCGTCAGTTTGCATCTGATTTGTTGTTGAGTCATGTCGTCGTTGATGTTTTGATAATTTATTATTGTTGGGAAGTATATGTGAAAATTAGTGATTGTATGTTTTAAATGTTATTTATTTAGTTTTGAGTAAAGTTGTTAAAAAGCTTTTAATTTAATTTAATTAACTAAATGTAATTTATTTGGTAAAGTAGTCTAATCTTTGTAATTAAATTTATTTATTAAATAAATAATTTAATTAAATAAATTTAGTTGTTGAGTAAATAAATTAATCAATTAAATTTATTAAGTGAATAGTTTAATTGTATTTGTAAAGTGCATAAAGTAAATGATTTAAATCTATTTTGAAATTTAAATTTTGTTTTAATTATTAAAAAGTAAAATATTTTGTAAATGCATGAAAAATATCTATGGTGGTTGAAAGGGAGATATTTGTGAAATTTTGACTAAGTGTTGAGGATATAGATATTTTTTTAAAAATCTTGTTAAAAAAGAGAGATATTTATTTTTTTTGGAAAAAGAAAATATCTGGGATATTTTGAGAAATTTGACTAAATTTGAAGGAAAAATAAATAGGAGATATTTTTATTTTTGAGAAGAAGGAAATATCTTGGAATTTTTGGTCGCTAAAAAGAGAGGAAGGTTTTCTTGTATTTGGAGAGACATTCATGAGTTTGGAAGTGGAGTTTTGGAAGAAATTTTGGAAGATTGGATTCTACAGGGAAGCTCAACTCCAGTTCTCATTTTCTTCAAGCTTAAAGAACAAGTTCCTTTAATTGTTTTATTTTTGTTGGAAGCTTTGATTTTTAATTTTTGAAGAGATCTGTAAATCTTGTTGAGAATTCTTGAAAATTTCTATAGAAAAATGGAGAAAAACCTTAGATCTTTTGTAAGGAAAAGAATTTAAACAATAGGAAATTGAAAGAGAAAACAACAAAAAAATTCAAACAATAGAATACTTAGATAATCTATGTTTAAATGTGTGGAAATGAAGTTCTTTTGTTGAATTTGTGAAATAACTACAACCCTCTATTAAAATTGAAATATTCTCCTGTAGGAGAACATTGGATTAAATTTGCTCTTCCTAAGCAATATTCTGAGATATTGATTATATGTATATGCAAATTTATATATGTATATATATATATATATGCATCTGTGTATGCCTGTAATAATTTATTTTTTTAGAAAAAAGGAAGAAATTTTATTTTATGTCAGGCTATAGAGCCGCACAACAAAATTTTGAAACAGGGGAAATAAAATAAATTTTATTAAAAAATTATAGATGCAGCTGGGGGGAGGGTGACTACGCCCACAGCGTCCCCATAGAGGAGGTGCTATTGTGGAGGCAGTGTCGCTACCTACACAACTTACCTTCCCTATGGGAGGACTGCGTGGGAAGCAATCCCATGCCACAACCGTGGCTACTGTGCGCTCGACTGTGGGTTGGGGGTTTTGTTGTTTATAGAATTTTATTTAATATTTAATATATATATTATATATATTATATAATATTTAATATGCATATTATATATTTTAAATTTTATTTTTATATTTATATATGTTTTATTTATAATTTATAAAAATAATAATAATATATATACTTTATATATTATTTTTAATATATATATAATTATATATTTACTATATATATGTATATTTTTATTTTTATTTTTAATTGGAAAATATTTGTGCTAAATTAATGGGTTAGATTTGTAGACGCGCCAAATTAACATTATGCATGTTCCATAATAAAAACTCAATGAATAAATCAAACCCAGCGGGTAAATCCATTCATTAGGTAAATCGAGGTCTTTCTAGTCCTGGGTCATTTCATTTAATTAAATCCAAAATTACATCATTTCTAAATCAGCCTAGCGGTTTAAAATGGAAATCAGCTATTCAAGTCAAATGGGTCAAAACATCCTAATCATCCATTGGAAGCTAATCAACCCATGATTAAATGATAATCCTAACCACTTGCACCGAATAAATCCATTTTATTGCAGTTTATTGAAATCCTTGACCCTCGCATCAACATGGTGTCCATGGGAATATTCCATCAGTTTGAATTCAAAGAGTTAGAAGGGTACATCAACAAGAGATTTAATGGGTCTTATAATAATGCTCATACATGTCCCTTGCACAAGTCAGACTCAACATTAACTCTCATTTTGAATTTGAAATTTCCCCCTCTTGGGTACATTTCCCAAATCTTGTACATGCATCAACCACTCACAAGATGACAAGTGTCTCCATCTCATTGGCTTGATCTTTGTCCTACATTCATCCATTTGGCCAATCTATAATCGAAATCTTTAGAAATAGGGCATCATTCTTCAACCGATCATCTACTAGCTCCTATGCAAAGTCATTCTCTTAAACTGAGAACTAATTTTGTCCACTCCACAATTTGAGCATTTCAACTCCACAATCTCATACAAGGTTACTCTCTTCAATGGAGAGCTAATCTTGTCCATCTTATCATCATCATCTAAGCTTATCTATCAAGGATTGGGAAAGGGATATTTTCAACAATAGCACCAATCCAATATGGAATAAGGTTTTGATCATGTTTGTGTATGCTTGCAATCAGCTATTCTTGTTCTATTTAGTTTTGTATATTCTAACATGGTTAAGTATTTCATAGGGATATTGAATTTAATGTGTTTGAAATGACTAAAACATGATATTATTATGTTAATATTTTTGACCATTTGCAGATTTGATGTCCACAAAAGTAGTTGCTAGAAGGAGGGCACCACCCCTATTTTAATGTTTTTTTTTTAACTGCAGATGTTTCATTGTTCATGACTTTGTTGGTTTTTTCTAAAATTTCTTGCTTCACCACTATTTCCACGAGATCTTCAGTTCATCACTTTTCATACAATGACATAATGTTTTATTGCAAGTCACTCTCAGAATTTATCAGACATGCTATGCTATAATTTCTTTTATCATATTTTAGAACTCGTTCAGGTTTATCAGACATGGCCTTTTTGTAGTTTTGTTTTGCTTTCAGGTTATGGATGTGGTTTTAGTGGAAAACTATTTTTGGTCAATCTTCTATTAGATGGACGACTTTGTGAGTGCTAAAGAATAGGTTTAGGCATGAGAATTGTATGGTATGTTTGCATATATTCTCTTGGATACCACTGGTATTGTAGTTTCAGTTTGATTGAAGGGCGTATATGTCATTTGAACTTAATACTATCTATTGTAATAGCTTTTTTTGGACTGTGAGTATTCCACGTGAGACATATTATTAGTGCATATAATTAATTTCACTCTTGATAACCTCTTCTTATTACTACGATTGAGTTTGAGGAAAATCATGGGGTCTATGGTGGATGGCGTGAGCCTTCATGGTAACATCTGTTGACTGTGTAAGTGTGTTTGAGGCAAAACATAAGTCCATTTACCCTAGCATAGCCTTATTTCATCTTACAAGGCACTGCTACAACTATACGTGTGGGTCTAAGAGTGTATGCTACTCATCTAGAGGCCGTATGAAGGCCTAGATGCTAGATGTGTATGTCATTTGGTATGCATGTCTCATCTTTGATCTATTGTAGATCATTTCCAGTCTTGGTGTGGCTATAACCAGTCATTTGGGTGAACTCAGATATATCACGGAGCTTGAATACTATTGGATTCAAATAATATTGGGTCTGAGAATAGAAACTCTCATATCGTATTGGTCCTTGATAGACTTAGTGTCTATTCTTGTAGTCGCAGTGCTCTACTGACCAAAGAGACTGATAATAGGTAGTTTGTACTTTGCTTTTATGGTGACTTTGAAGGTTAGATGGTAGGATATCACTTGGTGTATCTCGACTTGACAAGAGTAGATCTATATGGACTCCATGTATTAGCCTTCAAGGTGAAATGCAAGTAGGTCTATGCCTTTGGAATTAACCTCTGCATGTCACAAGATCAAAATTAACGGTGAATTCTCCACGAGGCTAGGAATTATTTTGGTAGGATCTATCTTAACTTCGAACCAACTACCATTTCCTCTTGCGTGTATCCTAACATCTCTCTGGGGCTTTCTATCAATGGTTCACGTGCCTTATCTATGAACCCGCATTTTGATTCAGTGAATTTATCTAATGCATATCCTACAATTTCTTTCAATGGTTTGCATGCCTTATTTGTGAACCCGCATTTTGATTCAATGAATCTATCTGATGCATATCCTACAAATGTTACATACCATGAGAACACATTTCTTTGGCCATTCTGTCTAACAGTTTGGGGCATTTATTTGTTGTCTCCTTGGGCGTGACCTGCCATTAAACATTTACTAGAAACTTTCCTAGCAAGTCTTTGCACAGTCCTATGACCATTAGGAGTCATGATGGTGTTAGCTTTTAGGTATATGCCTTAGCATTTAATGTCTTTGACTTTACGTCTACAAAATGCAATTGCTTAGAAGACTTTTGTATGCCTTAATCTGTCTAGACAACTCCTGCCATCATTGCGTTCTAGTAAAGGTTGTGAAATTTGGACTTTACACTTATGAATCGCATTTACTTGTAGGGTTCTAAACGCCTTTCTGGAAAATATATTGGTGTGTCTCCCTATTTAATCATGGCATCCCATAAAACAACTTTCCTTTAAGGCAATCTATTAGAACAATCTACATTTACTGCCTGGGCTTTTGCATATCCTGTGGTATTATTATATAGCACATAGAAAGGACTTTATGTTCACATTGTTGCTCAATCAATAAAGGTGAAAATAGGTAGGTGCATTTTCTTGTTTCTTAAAAGTTATTAAAGACTTTTCAAAATCCATTTTGTATGAGTCATGAAAATCAATCTATTTGTTGATCAAATTACTCATATGCATTGAAAGGTTGGGTTAATTATGAAAGTGGGTTTACCTGATCTGACTATATAGTAGCTAACGATCAAATCTTCATGATTGGGTTTATTGGTACTAGGATATTCTATGCATAAAAATGCATACTACAATTTATTCAATACATAAAAATGCATACTATAGTTTATTGGGTTTATTGGGTTGATTGGGTTTATTGATTAAGTGTAGATTTCAAATGCTCCTACTAAGGGACCCGTTGTTTTCAATAAGAGTTGCAAATCAGTAGAAACTAATCTTGTCACTTAACATATGCTCTATATATTTGAATATTTTCCTCATGTATACTTGTCGGAATTTAATCTTTAAATTCTCAATAGTTGTAAGGATGCTTTTGATAGCTATCAAATTTCATCATTATGATCATTTTGGAAATAACTAAAATTTGAAGCTTAGGATGATGCTTTGGGAAAAATGTATCCTTATGATTTGATAAAATTTATGAGCTTTAAAAGAGTCAACATTTGAGGATTAGGAGGGTGTTTTTGAGAAATTCATTATTTATGGTTGATTAATGGGCTTAAAAACTTGTCAATGTCAAAATGTGAAAGGAGACTAGCCAATGTGGTACCTTTTCAATATCAAAACATGATTCAATTATAAATCCTTCTCTTCCTCTCATAATCATCCAAATCATTTGCTCCTTCAAATTGAAACCATGTTATTGTTTGGAATCAATGATCCAAATGAATTTAATGTTCTAATTCTCACATGATTGTCTTTTCTCTTTGAAGGTACAAAAGCAAACAAAGGAAAAGCGAAAAAGGAACAAACGAAGGGCAACAAAGGTACAAATGAGGGAAAGCGGGGAAGACAAGGCTAATGAAGGAAAATGAAAGAAGGAGGATATTTTGAAAAATCAAAGTGTTTTTAAACACTTTAAGTGTTTGTTTAACACATCTTCACGAAATTGTTATCTTTTATTCTTAGGACACTAACTTTCGATTGGGTATAAAAAGAACACTTTGATTTTTCATTTGCAAAGGGTTAAAATTGAAACTTAGATACCTACTCAGTTTCAATTTGGGCTAAAACCAAACAAGAAATCTTCATCTTTCCTCTGGTGTTTTAAAATGAATCAAATCATTGCTTTGAAGGATAAAATGAATGTGTGCCTTTATTATCTTGTAATTATTTACAAAAAGTAATATCACCAAAAGATGTATGTGCTTCTCTCGCACCTCACGACAATCTTGAGAATCAAAAGGCTTTTGGTGACATTAAGTTGCGTAAATAATTGCCCATAAACACTTTGATTTGGGTTTTAAAATTGAACAAAACACTTTGCGAGTGTGAGTTAGGTATATCACGTGTGTTCTCCCTTTGTTTCTAAATGAAGGTCGATCGAACCATGGATGTGCTTGCTCGCTATTGTTTACCTTTAGAGGGGCCTGCCTAAGAGACACATTCAAAAGGAGAACTCGAAGGTGACTCCAACCAATTTTTCATTCGGTCTGGTATACAAATGGATAAGACTAAACTGTCAAGTCCTCATGGTATGTAGGCCTTAGCCATACAATGTCTTTCAAAATGGGGTACTATCGTAAAAAATATAAGAGCCCCTAGTAGGATTGATTAAAGCCTTTAGTGGCTTGCTGGATGCTCGCAAGGTGCCATGTCCCTAATGTTGTGTCATTAAGAACCTTGTTTGTAGCAGCCAACCAGTCCATCCAAACGAGTTTATCAAAGTGGTGCATTGGAACTTAGATTCCAAGAAGTTACTTGCCATGTCTGATCTTGGTTGAAATATAGAGGTTAATACTTCATTCTTAACATGCCTTTATATTTTATCCTTGGTTGCATGTAAAATCATCTCTTCTACTACGAAGGGCATGAGGCAAGCCCACTAAGAAAAATGTACCAATTGAGCTAGGATGTTACATTGCTTGTAAACACAGTGTTTTATTTGAAAACATTTGCAAACAAAAACTTAACAATATCATTCAAATTTCAAACCCTTTTGGAGACAAATTCCATTGACTCAATCCATATGTTATTGATTTCCCTTGGGATTCACATCCTTAGAGGTTTCTAAACATTGGATTATATCTCAATTTGTCTCCTTAAGTAAACAATAGGAAACCCTTTCCTTAAGTTCATTAAATTTCCACATAACATATCTTGTGGAGTTTGAAGAAATTAAGACATTGGACATCTTAGTTTGAAAACTTAATCAAAGAAAGTGTTTTTGGTAAAATAAAGCCATTAAGCAAAGCTAAAAAAAATGAATTTTCATGTGTGATTGGAGACTCACAAATCCCAAAGCAAAAATCATTGGAAATCCGAAAATGAATGTTCAAATGAAATCATTTCTTGCTTACAAAGGTCTTTAGGAAGCATTTGCATGCTATTCAATACCTAGGTCTAGGAAAACAAAGTGTCTTTTTAGGTTCACCTAAGGATCAAAAACAAATCAAGCCTCTTTCATCCATCTTTCAAAACATCAAATCTATCTCACAAATCATCTTTTGGAAAATCTTGAAATCATCCTTGATACTAGGTTTTGTGGCGAAATCAAAAATCATCCAAATCATTGAGACTATATCCTTGAAAACATTATCAAAATCACCTTTGGGTAGGAATTTGTAAATGCATCCTTTTGCATATCCTTAGTCAAAGTTATCCAAATCATCTTGCCTAGCTTAGTATATGTAGATGAAACCTTCTCCATATGCTTAGCAAAAGCTATTATCTTGTTTGAATAGGTGTGGGTAGATGCATCCTTCTCCTCACACATATTCAAATAGTCATCCTTTGAACAAATCCATCCCTTAGATCATTATCAAACATCTTAGGGTCTGTGTGTTCAAAATCAAAACAAAGTCAAAATCAAATTCAAGGACAAAATCCCAAATCCGAAATCCAATCAAAGCCAAGTCCTAAAGCCTAGTGTCTCATTCAAGATTTATCAAAAGCCAAAACATTCATATCATTCATCATCATATCATCACCTTTGATCCCCAAAAAAGCATCCTAAAACTTTCACTTTGGGACATAAAATAGAGATTAATCCAAAGAATCAAGAGATTCATCTCCCATATTCTCGAAGATTGATCCCCATTTTATGGTTCTAACTAGATCTCAATACAAGAAGAGTATGGAAGCTAACAAAGAAACACCCGCTTTAAGTGATCTTAGCCAAACCACTCCTGAAATGAACCCCATTGGGGATGGAAATCTCACAATTAGCCTTCCAACATCATCGCGAAAACCCACAAGAGGAAACCAAAGAGAGGATCTTACCTTTGGAATGTCTGACAAAGAAATAGCTGAAATGCTCCAAAATTTGAAGAACCATAAAATCATCAACATCATGATGAGACTTCCTAACCTCTTCGCTATACATACTTCAACTAGCAAAACAAGGGGCCAAGTTACCTTCTCGATTTTTGATGTGAGTACCATAGTGGAGACATCATTTCCTCCAATCTCATCCACCATTCCCATTTCATCCACATCTCCATCCCACAACATCACACAAAACATTCCACAAATCATGACATCTTTTGCTCCAACCGAACCCAATCTTAACAAGGGAAACACATTCCTCAATGCTCTTCAAGCACACACCTTTGTTAATAATCAAGATTTAGATGCAAACACAATATTGGAACAAAACATACCTCAAAATCCATTGCACAAGAATGTTCCTCTCACATTCCATCATGATCCATCATCATCATCTTTTCATGCAACACCTCAAACACCTGTCCTCACAAATCCACAAGAAGAGGGAGACATGTTCGGACCAGGGGGCATCTTCAACACCACAACATTTTCACAAGGACTCGCACCCCTTACATTTCCACCTCTCCCACCATTGCCATTGTCATCTACACCACTCCTTGGTTTAGGGCTTCCCCCTCTACCAAGTATCGATCAAAACAACATCCCAACCATCAATCAAAGCATTATGCCAAATGCTCAAAACTTATTGTTGACATAAAAACAACAAATGACAAACATGCAAGCAATGGCAACAACATCAAACACCCCCATAACATCACAAAGCATGGTCTCTCAAGGGCCAATCACATCAACGGTGCCACTCATCACTCAAACCATCACACCAACAACACCATCCACCAATCAAATAATCAACATGACATCACCATTCACCACTACCAAAAATGCCATTCCGAATCCACCACCACCAACTTTCACCACATCAAGTCAATATAATGCAGCATTGCAAGCTCCTTTTCAAAGGGGATTCCAACAAGTGAAAAAACAAAAAGTTGTATACCTAGTTGCTCAACAAGCCGTTCAAGTTGCGCAAGCTACCCAAGCAACCCAAGCCGCTCAAGCACAAGCTTTATTGCAACAACAAAAACAACAAGCCGCTCAAGCATTGCAAGCACATAAAGCCACTCAAGCACAAG
>VDFB02206990.1:0-22493 GCA_007258455.2 Sequoia sempervirens | reverse complement strand
AACTTCAAAATTTTCTCATACAATGATTAGTGCTACTTAAGGACCATGGTCCCACTAGGCGTGCCAAAATGTGTAAGGGGGAAATTGAGAAGATGCAAGATGATCAAATTGAATGAATGGAAACTAATCTAAACAAACAAAAGCTAATGATTCATGCCCATTACTCATGAAATGAAGTTTTAAGCTATTGAAAACAAATGATGAAATCTTAAGAAATCATAGTGAATTCAAAAACAAAGAAAAATTTACCATCCCATGTTAGAGTGTGTTCGTGAAGATGTTGGGTTGTTTGTATCAATGTAAAGCCTCCATTATGCGTGTAAAAGCTTGAAGAACGTGCGTGTGCTTTTGATCAAAGATATGTGTAAAGCTTTGTCAAAAGGTTGATTAAGATTTTTGCATTACTTCATTGTGCAAATGATATTGATTCTCTAATCGTATTTGAGGAAGAAGATGGTTGTTATATAGAATTTGTGTGTTTGAAATGAATGTGCAAGATCACATAGTAGAATATCTTGATCAACAGTTCAAAATTGTTGAGAGGATTTAGATGGGAATAATCAGTACAAATTGATTACGTAATCGGTGTGATTGAATAAATCATTTTGAGTGTTCAGTGGGATTGAGGGAATAGATTGAATAATCTGTGGAATTGAAAAATAGATTGATATGTTAGAAATAGATGGATCAATCAACTAATCAGGTCGAGCAATCAGGGGATCGTAATTTGCTCAATCATGAAAGTGGGTGAGATAATTAATTAATTGATTTAATTAATTAATATTTTTGAGTTGAATGTGCAAATCATGTTTGAATTTTACAAACAAAGTTGTATTTGTTTGATTTGACCTTTTTAATAAATTTTTGAATAATTTAATTAATTATTCATGTTTAGGGGAAAGTGATTTAATTAAACTATTATGTTTTAATAATTTAATTGACTTAGGGGAATAAAGTGAATTAGCGACATAATTAAATAATTGACATTATTTAATTAATCAATAGGAATAAAGTTAGATTAAGACTTATTAAATAAATGAAATTTATTTAATTAGTCAAAAATGATGAAAAAGTGAATTAATTAAATAATCTAATATTATTCAATTAATAGAAGAAATTAGGGTTTTTGATGCAATTGATGTGAAATGCAGTGATATTCGATGATAATGATGTCAATGATAAGAAAGTGTCATTTAGGTTGTGTGATAAGTGTTAGGTCAATTTAACATGTCTACAATGTATTATAAAAAATTAAAACATAAACATGTAAGGCAAAGATATAAATTTACATTTTAAAATTTAAAATTTAATTAAATAAATATAATAAAATGTTTGCTTTAATTTTTTAATTTTATATTGATAATATTATTAAAAATATAATTAGTTACTAAATATAAATATAATAATTATATTAATAATATTTTCATTAATAGATAAGATCAAGGTGTGAGTCGAGGATGTGTGAAAGGAGCCCTAGTGTGCGGATGACATGCGACAGGATTGCCTAAATAATGGCATGGTTGTGAGGTCACGATAGGATGATGAGAAGACGCAAAGAGTTGCCAAGGGAAAGAAACAAGTCAATTCCAGGAAGGGCAGTTGTTGCATTGTGGCTAGAGAGGGGCAAAAAAATTACGCCCTTCACTCATTGTCTTAGGAAACGTCTTCTTCCCTAGGGATGACCCTTTGGGGTTGAATGAGATAGGCTCGTTGCTAGGAAACAATTTGGCACCCCTTGTTTTGGATCTATTTGCCACTACAACATGAAAAAATAGGTTGAATCCTTTTCATACATGGTTTGTATTTTGTCTGGAGCATATTAAGAATGCAAACCCATCCCTGTCGTGCCCTAATTATCTGCCTGATTTGGTTCCTCCCCCACAAAGGAACCTTTCCATCTTTCTAGCGGATCTACTCTTTCTATTGATGATACAAAGGTGTATATTTCAAATGAACCTTTGGATTTTTGCCTCCCAAATGGATGTATTGATGAAGTCGTTGTAGACATTGGCAGTCGCTCCTTGATTCTATGATGTTTGTGTAGGTGTACTTCCATCGATTCCATCCTTAAATGGGAAAAAACTACTTGAAGCAACTTGACTATCCTGGGGATTGAGTCTTTAGATTTTGGCTTTTTTTGCTCTCTTTCCACATCATTAATGACTGCAATTTCGTGATCCAGAATGGTCCATGGTTTTTTGGGAATTTTGGCCTCTTCTTTACTCCTTGGAATCCCTTTTTTGATCCAACTATAGCCAAGATAACAAATATCCCTGTCTGGATTAGACTTTACAACTTACCTTTGGTGTTGCAGAAGGTGGATCTTATCAACAAATTGATCAATAGTTTTGGAAATTTTGTTAAGTTGGATTATGAAGTGGTGGCTTTTGATCACATAATTTATAGGGTTTGTGCTATGGTCTATATTTCCAAACCCCTTCCACAATCTATTCGGATCCACTCTTCTCTTAGCACTTGGACCCAATTTTTAAACTTTGAAGGTTTGCCCTTCCTTCTTTTTTTGCAATAAGTTGGGCCACAAAGTCAAGGCCTGCTCTCTACAGTGCAAGGTTGGGTCAAGGTTTTCCAACCTTAAAAAATGGGTTAAAAATCCTGACACTCCCAATGTTGATTTAATATGGCAGAATCACGACAAGTTTCATGATTCTAATCAGGCTTCGGGGTTGGAACCTGGTCTTCCTTCGAAGCCTTCTCCATTTCTTGTTATTGATGCCCAAGATAATTTGTCAAATGCCTCTCTAAAAAAGGACGTAGATGGATCTAAATCTGATGGTACCATTTCTTTTATAGATGATTTAGATAATACAAACCATGGCTACTTTGAGGATGACATGATCTTGGAACTACCTCAAAAACTTGGGATATCTCATATGGCAAGCAAAAAGCTTAAACCAAATTGTGGTTCAAGGAGGAGGAAGGGCAGGAAGACTGATGTTGAAAAACTTTGAATGGAAGGCATGGAAGTTGTCGAGGGGGGAACCTAGTGGACCATGGATGCTCTCTTCTCTTGAAACAATAAAAAATCCTAATGGCTTCTTTTAGGAGCTCTTTCCTTTGTGTTTTTGTTGCATTTGTTCCTGGTCTCTAACTAGTTCTTTGTAGTTGATATTATTTTTTTGGGACTCTTTGTCCTGTCAAGGTTCTTTTAGGTATCTTATGCCATCTCAATCTTGTTGGGAAGACTTTATGTAACTTTTATTTATTTTTTCTATGTTTTAATAAAGGGTGTGGGCCCTTAGCCCACAACTTACTAATAAAAAAAAATAAAATAATATTATTATAAATATAATAAATTACTAAATATAAACATAATATGTTATTACAAATATGGCATATTAATATAAAATATTAACTTTTTTTTTATAAGTTAATGTGATGCGTTGAGGTCGCATTCGTATATTGATTTCAAAAAAAGGTTACAAAGTATGTCCTTGTTGGACAATAGATTTTGCAATATCCCCCCACATTACATCCACAAAATGGCCTCTAGGATCACATCCTAACTTAGCTACCCCATCCTCCTACTAAAACTAAACTGATAAACCTTATCATATTCAATATTTTTTACATATTATAGTTGAGATTTATACAACATGCACTTAAAACCATGTTTCGGTCTCCACCATCCTCCACCACTTCCCTTGCCACTTCTTCTAGGAAGATAAAAGATTCTTGGATATCATCATCTGTAACCCCTTCTATGCATCCCTTGAAGAAATTAATCCCCATTCTTGCTTGGTTATGTCGAGCCTCAACATCCATGCCATGGCCCCAAATCACAAAGCTCTGTAGAGGGCTAACACCACTTCTCCCTATCCCTTGGTTGCATTCTGTCATCCGACATCATCCCACTTCCTGGCATTGCTTGCTACAACAAAAACTTCAGGCCTCCACACCACTTTGACCAAACCATTTTAGACATTATCACCATAACAATGTCTTTAGACTCCCCCACATCCAGTAACGTGGCAAGGAACATGGAGGCTATATCATTGTTAACCTTATAGCATTTGTTCCCATTTAGGTAGACGTCACCTAGCACCATGTGTAGCGGTTGCAACACTATGCCCATGCATGTTTTAAAAACCTCCATCAACCTTCAGTCAAATATATCTCCATAGAACGACATCTTCCTCCCCCTCACCTTCAAATAGAAATACGTGTCCATTCTTGCTCAAATTGTTGCCATGTGACCTGCTTACCATCTGCCAAATGAATATATAACTTGTATCCCGCCAACAAGCTTTCTTTTATCCATGCATTCTATGAGGGAATTAACTATCAATGATAGCATGTTAGCATGATCTTTATCTCATACGTGAGATGGATCTAATGGATTTACTTCCAATTCATAAATTACAAATCACTCTGCCAATGACTTTACTTCTACTCCGTCATGCATCATGTCCACAATGTGCTTAATGATATCATTAGCTAGCTCATTCACTTCTCTGTATGTGTGGGAGACTATTAAATCATCAAACTAATTCAGAATATCTATGATCTATTGTAGCCAGTTCATTAACTTCCAATTTGGTGTGTGACCAGTACGAATGACATTTACTACAATTTGTGAGTCTCCTTCAACATGTACCCTCCTCAAATTCAGCGTCCTCCTAATCATCAATCCAAGTAATGTCGCTCAAAATTTGTCATCATTATTTGTGGTGTTTCCAATTTTCTCCCCAATTATGGTGATGATTTTTCCTTCGTGATCTCTCACCACACACCCTGCACCTAGATTTCCACGTGTCGCTTCGTCAAAATAAATTTTTACCTAGCCCTCATCTAGAGTGAACCATAGATTTTAAGGTGTAGGATGCTATGACTCTCTTGCTCAATTAGGGATTTTCACCTAAAGGAGAGAGATAGATCCCACACAAAATCTAGGTGGTTCACTCAAACTAATGCAAGTACAATGAAAATATGCCTAAATGAAATGATCTAAATGCAAAGGACTGATAAAATGGGTTGATTATTTATGCAAAGTCTAAGAAATATGAAGTGTTTGAAAACACAGTGTTGTTTGCAAAGAACCTAAAAGGATAAAAAAATGCAAATAGAACAAAATAGAAAGTTACAAGACTAAATGTGTGCACTTGTAAACCTGATGGAGATTGGAAAATACTCTGAAAAACTAGAAATGTTGACTTTTTGACTAATTGGGACTCATTCACCACCCTAAGCGAATCAGTCCCAGACTAGGGTTTTTGTCCATAATCTTGTTTCTGCCAAAAGGGTACTAGAATCTACACTCTATTTTGATAGGCACCTCTAGCGGGACTCATTCACCATCCATGGTGAATTAGTCCTTTTTCTAATTTCTGAGAATTCAAGTTTCAGATCTACACTTTGTCACATGCACAACACTTGTTGACGGAAACCCGAATCTGAATCTCCTAAAACACCTACAAAACAGCTTTAAATTTGTTTTCTAATGGGGGGGTTTTCCTTGGTCAAACCCCTAATTGGGTAGTTAAACCTTGAATGGATAAAATCTGCATAAAACCCTAGCCCTAAGTGTGTCTAAGACTAGGAAAATCTGAAGTAAGATAAAACCCTATTCTAAAGTGTTAGAATAAGATAAGTAAATGTGATTTAAATGATGCAAGACTTCAATCCAAGAAACCCTACAACATTTCAAATGAATGTAAATGACATGCACACCTTAAATCTGAAGATAAAGAGAAAATGGAAGATGAAATCACTTTGAAAACAAGTCATAAGGTGTGATTTGATGGCTAGTTGCATCTCCTAAACCTAGATTTCTCCATGATTCTCCATAGGCATCCATGATCAACTCTTTGCAATGTTGGATCTTGAATAAGAAGTGAGCTTGAAGACTTGCAAAAACCTATCTTGCTGTCCAAAAGCTTCAAATTTGCTATAGAAATGCTAATGAAACTTCTTGTGGAAGATTCTCAACACTTGACTTTTGAATTTGCTTTGTAAAAATGACTAGGAGATGTGAAAAATGACCTAAAATGTGTATTTATAGGCATCAATACCTAATTTTCCCGTTATTTAGACCTAAGAGGTCGACATCCATTGAAAAAATGAATTAAGTCAGTGAAATTCTAGCTCAAAATTGAAATTTTCCCCAAAAGGGACTCATTCGCCACCCTTGGTGAATGGGTCCCACCAGAGGGGACTCATTCACCCAAGGTGGCGAATGGGTCCCACTAGTGGTTTTTGGAGGTGGGTTTTTGAGATATGAATGAATTAAGTATTGTTTGTCAGGATTTATATGATTTTTAAGTGGAATGGGCCTCTAGATAAAAATAATAATGGGTCTTAGGGGCCTATAAATGTTATTTTGAAAAATGATTAATGCAAGGGTACTCAAAAGTAGGTCCAAATTAAGCATAAAATTGTCTCTTTTTCCAAGAGCATCCAATTTTCTACGCCACACGGGACATCCACATAATGCTTTTTCAAACATCTAAAGACAAATCTACTTACCCAACCTCATAAACGAGGGATAAATTATTAATTATTAAATTATGTAAGTGTTAATATATTAATTTTATTAAAAAATTGTATATTTCATATTTATAAAATAATATTATTTAAATATTTAATAAAATATTTTTCAAATCAAATTTATTAATTATCACTAAAATAATTTTAATATAAAATTATAAATATAATTTATTTTTAATTTTTGTATTAATAATATTATTAAAAATATATAAATAATTCCTAAAGATATATTTTATAAATTAAAAACTAATATTAGTAATTAAAAATCAAAATATAAATTAAACATATTAAAAAATTTGCATAATCATTATTATAAAATATGACATATCAATATCAATTATTAAATATTTAATGAAGAATATTTCTTAAAATAAATTTATGAATTATGATTGATATTTTTTTAATATAAAAATATTAATTTTCAATTAAGAATATAAATTTTGGTCATATACATTTTCAAAATCTAGTTTGTTTAAATTAAATTAATAAAATCATTCATAAAAAATAGGAAAATAATAGTTCACCTTATTATTAGTTCCTGTCGGTAGGCAAGTATACTTATGCATTCGCCCAGAATGCATTTATCCGGCAGCATGAACCAATCACATTTCGCCATTTAATATATTGCTTTTTTTTTTGTATAGTTTGAATTTGGAGAGCTATTTTATATATTGGAAAATTAGCATTTATCTAATTTTCTATTCGTCCGAGTAGCTTTATAAATCATTTTCGTTTTAAAAATTCGGGAAAATGTGAACGCATAAATTGATTAAATAAATTTAAGCAAAGACATAGTTTAAAAGGTGGCGGCTAGAGGTACGTAATCCATGAATGCAGATTAAATGCATTAAAATACATCAATGCAATGTAAGGAATGCATAAATTGATTAATTAAAATTGGGCAAAGGCATAGTTTATCAAACCCGGCGTAGGCGCATCTGGTGCATGAATAAAAATTAAATGCATTGAATGGCATGTGGCTCAAGGTGAACGTGCTAGGATGGCTTGGATGCCATGCGTGGCTAGGGTACTTTGGTCATTTAATATAGAGTTAAGTTACTTGGTATGCATTTCTATTACTTTGCGTGTGTTGTTTTTGTCTTCTGTAAGCGATGTTATGAGGGAGAGTTTTAGCGACTGAGCAGGATATGTTATAGTTGCAGAGTCCAGACCCAGAAACGAGTTATTTGAGGTGATAATTTGGTAATTTTCAGAGTTTCGATACATTAAAACGCTGGACAGTGAGAGACGAATTGCTTGATGCAGAAGAGGTAACTTTTCATTTTTTAGTGTATTTGGCATTCGTATACTTTGATTATAAATTCGTATTTTAAACTACTGTTAGTATTGTTCATTCAAATTTCTTGTTGAAATGCGAAGGTTTCATCTGCGTTTGATAGGAATTATGTAAAAATCCTCTTGTTCATTTTACTTCATGCATGTGAATTGACAGTGTCTTGCTTTGAGCTTTTCCATTGTCATCAAAGCATAAAGGATAGAGGGGTTCTGTTAAAAGTCGTGGTTGTTCATTTTGCTTCATGCATGTGAGGCCTGTAGAGTTTGTATTTTTTTATTGCTGCAAAGTGGTCCCATAGAGAGGGCTTTGGAACCAAAATTATGTCAACGTGTGCGATAATGAGAGCTTTTCAACAATGAGTCAATAGTGTGTTGCTTTGAGCTTTGCCGTTGTCATGAAAGCATAAAGGATAGAGGGATTTTGTTAAAAGTCATGGATGTTGTCCTCGTAGGCATAAATGCAAACAATGGGAGCATAAAGAATGCAAGAAACCTTTACCTCCTAGCATAAAATTCTGTGTCGATGTCGTCAAGCATCGCTTTTGTATCTTGGGTTATAAAAACTATGTCAAAAATGTTAGAGTCCAACTTGGCTGTATTGCTAAGGGCTATAGTATTTCTTTTCAATTTTAGTCTGCTTTGATGCTAAAGAAATGCAAGTGGTTTCATAGTAAGCGCAAGGAAATTTGTATAATTTTGATTATAAATTCATATTTTAAACTACTTTAGTATTGTTTTATTCGAATTTCTTGTTGAAATGCAAAGGTTTCATCTGCGCTTGATAGGAATTATGTAGAAATCCTCTTGTTCATTTTACTTCATGCATGTGATTCGATAGTGTGTTGCTTTGAGCTTTTCCATTGTCATCAAAGCACAAAGGATAGAGGTGGGTTTCATAGTGTTTTAAGGTACCACTTTGATTATAGATCCCCAGATATTAACCATTACTTTAGTATTATCTATTCGGTTTTTGAAATGTGAAGGTTTCTCATCTAATGCTTTCATAGGGTATTATGTAGAAATCCTCTTGTTCATTTCCATGCATTGTGAGTCCTCGAGTTTGTGGCTCCTTTGATTATCGCAGTGGTCCTTCGCAAAAAGACAGGCTTCAAACCAAAAATATGCTCTAAATGCCGTGCCATAATGGAGCCAACAACAGCCTGGTGGAAGCGTTTCGAGTTTTCCCACCCGTCGCCTGGGCGAGGCATCGTTAAAGCCCGGTTGCGCCTGCCCTGTAAAGCCCAATGGCAGAAATCCCCGCTCTGGAAGTACCGCCGGCTGCCAAATACCGCCTCCAGTCTTTATGGTTAAATGTTAGAACTTAAATTACAATGTTGCCATAGAGCAGTTAAGTAATATTGCTTCATAGAACAGTTTTAGGCTTCATGCAATAGAGCAGTCAAATTCATTGCTAGAAGATTTGTGGTCCAATAACCTGTCGCAATTAGTTTGTGTAGTTAATCTTGTCTGCATTTATACTTGTGTCTCTTGAATCTGGAAAAATGCTCGGTAGTGTTTAAATGGTTTTTGCTATTAGTATCCATCGCAGTAGGAGTACTGTATATTGCTATTCTTTTAGAAAAAACAAAGACATGGTTTTTGTTTTCTAATGAAAGCTTTTCACATGGTGCAATGCTTTTTGGTTGGAAGAAAAAGAGGTCGTGTAGCGGTCCAGCTGTGGAAAATTCTTCAAGCAAGTAGTACAAGGTGAGTTTCTAGAATGAACCTTCTCTTTTGTTTACAATTGCATATAGTAGACAGAGAAAAAGGTTTATTCAAGATTCTCACTATATTGATTGTACTTGTAATCATATCGTTGCTTTTTGTTACAAGGACAATCTTTGCAAATGGGTATTGTGAGTGGCATATGCTATATGGTTCATAAAAATTAAGCAGTTGGGGTTCAAAAGTATATCTTCATTTCAAAAATTTAACCTTTTCAAATTTTGAGAGTTTGATTATGAATCCATATGCATACTTTGATTAAAACTACTGGCTAAAGGTGCATAATTCATTAATGCAAAATCAATGCATTTAATGGCATCTGACTAGAGGCGAGGCTGTTTGGATTGCTAATCAGTCTTTAAATATATAACAATTAAAACAGATAAATAAGTATAATTATCCTTGGCCACATTTTACATTTTGGCCTTTCAATCAAAGTCAATTAACAAAGTAGCAGTTAGACCTACAGAAGGTTCAAGGACTATGTTGGTAGAAAAACAAAATTTGGACAATGGCTAGACAATTTGTTGAAATTGCTTTAGAAACTTTGAAGCAAATGCATTTTTCCTTCTATTTGCTTTCATAGTACATCTTAAATGGAAGTTGGGTTTTGCATTGTTGCAATGCATATTGATACTTTGATTGTAAAATCATAGTTTAAATCATTTTAAGTGTTATCGATTCAAACCTTTCCTTGAAATATCAAGAATTCATCTGAAACTTGGAGGCAACGTACAACTGTCTATAATTATCCTTGGCCACATTTCACATTTTGATCTTTCAATCAAAGTCAATTAACAAAGTAGCAGTTATACCTAAAGAAGGTTGAAGGACTATGCTGATAGAAAACCATATTTTGGACAAAGGGTAGACAACCTGTTGAAATTGTTGTACAAACTTTAAAGCAAATGAATTTTCCCTTCTATTTACTCTCATTGTACATCTTAAATGGAACTTGGGTTTCACATTGTTGCAATGCATTTGGATACTTTGATTGTAAGGTCATAGTTTAGATGATTTTAAGTGTTATTGATTCAAATCTTTCCTTGAAATACGAAGGATTCATCTGAGTCTTATAGGAAATGTACAACTGTCCTATAGAGAGAGCTTTGGAACTAATGAGCTGTCATCAAGGATAGAGGAATACTGTCAAATATTGTGATTATTGTCCTCATAGGCACACATGCAAAATATGGAAGCATATAGAAAGCAACTTAACTCTTCAATAATCCCATGAAACATAGTCTTTGTATGCATCCATGCATACAGGTTTTCATGTATATATGTGTGCATGTAATTATGTATATATGAATGCATGTATCTATGTTGCCATGTATGTATGTATGTATGTAACAGATTACTGTTGCATTTGCTTTAAATGCTTTTTTTTGGATTGTGTCGGCTAGTCATCCAGTCATATTGTGATTAAACAATTAAGAATAAGTGCTAAATAATTGAAGTAAAATGACCCCATTCAGTTAGCAGATCAATTTTTCTCGGCCCTTTACATGTTAACTGAGAGTTCTGAAGCTTTTGTTGTTCATTGGCAATCTTTGAAGCTTAAATGTCACAGTATATGTAGCATTTTACCAAATAGCTCTATCATTCATGATGATTTAGGCAAGTTCATATTTCCTTATTCATCCTTGTATTGTCCCATATCTAAATAATTAGGCAATTGCTAGTTAGCCTTTAAGTACCTGGCAATTCAAAGAAAGAAATGATTGCAATTAGCTTTGTGTGCATTTGAACTATTAATCAAAGGAAATTAACAAACTAGCCCTTGGAAAACCATGTTTGTGTTAATGTGTTCAATACCATGTATTTGTGCATGGGTGTATATGAATGCTATGAGTTGTGATTTCTACCATTCTGTAGCGCTTACTATTACTTGTACAACCAAGCGATATGCAAGTAGAGTTCATAGTTCATAGCATCCAGATACATTCAAGGACAAATACAAATCAAGGTTGTTAGCATCCTGATAAGAAAGATGATGAGATACATCCAATTAATGTATGTCACAACATCTTATAAACAATAATTCCTATCAAACGTAGATGAAACATTCGCATTTCAACAAAAAAAATCGAGAAAACAATACTAAAAGTAGTTTAAAATACATATTTATAATCAAAGTATACAATTTCCTTAAAGCACTATGAAACCCTACTTGCATTTCTTGTATCGGACAGGCTAAAAAGCGAAAAGCAATATTACTTAACTACTCAATGGCAACATTGTAATTTGGATTCTACAACATTTCTTGACATAGTTTTTTATAACCCCAAGATACAAAAACAGTAACGACTACATCTAATAGAATTTTTTATGCTTGCTGGCAAGAAAAAGGTTTCCACTGCATTCTTTATGCTTCCATTGTTTGCATTTATGCCTATGAGGACAACAACCACGACTTTTAACAGAATCCCTCTATGCTTTATGCTTTCACGGCAACGGAAAAGCTCAAAGCAACACACTGTTGACTGATTGTTGAAAAGCTCTCATTATCGTACACATTGACATAATTTTGGTTCCAAAGTCCTTTTTATGGGACCATTTTGCAACAATTTAAAAAATACAAACTCTATAGGGCTCATATGCATGAAGTAAAATGAACAAGAGGATTTCTGCATAATGCCTA
Organism: Sequoia sempervirens; assembly: GCA_007258455.2. NCBI lineage: Eukaryota > Viridiplantae > Streptophyta > Pinopsida > Cupressales > Cupressaceae > Sequoia > Sequoia sempervirens. Next base: position 10,324 of record VDFB02206990.1, on the reverse strand, counting down.
TCAAACGTAGATGAAACCTTTGCATTTCAACAAGAAATTTGAATAGATAATACTAAAAGTAGTTTAATATATGGATTTATGCCTACGGGGACAGCAACCATGACTTTTAACAGAACCCCTTTATCCTTTATGCTTTGACGACAACGAAATAGCTAAAAGCAACACACTGTTGACTCACATGCATGAAGTAAAAAAGCAGTTTAAAATACAAGTTTATGCCTATGAGGACAACAACCACAACTTTTAACAGAAACCCTCTTACCCTTTATGCTTTGATGAGAATGGAAAAGCTCAAAGCAACACACTGTTCACTCGTAGTTCAAATGTTGTCATTATTACACGTGTTTAGATAATTTTGGTTCCAAAGCCCTTTTTATGGGACCACTTTGCAGAGTCAATAATATATGGACCTTGCTGTGGCTCACACATGTATGAAGTAAAATGGAATAAGAGATTTCACATAATGTTCCATCAAACCAGATGAAACCTTCTGTATTTCAAAATAAAGTTCTAAATAAATAATAAATACTAGAAATTAGCCACAATATGAATTTATAATCAAAGAGCAATGTCTTAGCACTATGAAAACCCTACTTGGTACTGGCTCTTTGGGGTGTAATGCACCTTGTTTTAAAACATTTAATTATTTCTGTTCCGATAATGCTGGAAATGGGCTTTTGAACCTGGACAAATGGAAATAGAATCGACCGGAAATCGGAAACCATTTAGGGTTTGTGGCGTTTCACCAGCGATAGTGATTTGCATGAGACGTACTGGAATCTTAAATGTCGGCAGTAGCGGCGCCATGTATCGCGTAGCTCGGTCCCAGTCTTGACTCGCAGCGCAACATCTCCGTACTTACAGGATCCGCAAATAACAAAATGAAACGCCAAAGTAACTCCACCATCCCAAATGTACTAAAATCTAAGGGTTGCTACGATAAAGGCAAGAAACTTTTGAGAACAGCGTCACAAATCGTAACCAATAGTAGGATAGTCACCACAACATTTAAGTAAACCTATGGTGTAGACTCCCTTTTCCATTATCAATTTTATTCCCAATTTCGTCCATGAAGAACTTTGTCAACCTGTAGATCCTGCTATTAGCCATCACTTTGATCCATGATTTCCATTTCTTTCATCAATGAATTCCATATCTTTGATCCATGAAGAAATTCTCTAGCTTGTGCATCCATGTATTCTATATCTTTGAGGATATTCTTCATGGATGAAATTGGGAATACAATTGATAATGGAAAAGAGAGTATTGAGCATAGGTTTACTTAAATGTTCTGGTGACTGTCATACTATTAGTTCAACGTTCATGACCTCTATCTACTAAAAAGTTCTTGCTCATTCATACCTTGGTAATTAAACCTGTGATATTGCATTGCATATGTCTCATGTTCTTCACCTTGAAATGTCCATACTCAAATACAGTAATAGAAAGTAATAAAGTAATTATAGCAATACAAAATAATTCCAATAAAAACTAATCAAGAGTAATACAAAATACTTTACAACACCTTGTGTATTACAACTGTCAGTGAGTTGTTGTTTTTACAACACCATGTGTTTTACAATATACAGTTTAACAAAACAGTAATCAAGAATTAAACAAAAAAAGATAATGGAAACTCAAATTCAATGTTTTAGTTTCCATTTCTCATTTAACAAGTCTTTCAACATCCTAATCAGATTCACTCTTTACATTTTATTTCTTTACTTTTCTGCCCTCATTGCAATGGCAGGGGAACCATACATGAAGCCACTGAATAACCCTTCCATTATTTGATGGAACTGGTGTGGGGTGATTTCATGAAAGCTCAAGTGTCATAGTATATGTGGCGTAGCAGCTAATAAGTCCATCTTACATTCTACTGATGACAATTTAATTTTTCTCATCCGTTTCCGAACCATTAATCAAATTCAATTAACAAACAAGTCAATGTTGCACTTGACTCATGCAAATTAAGTCAATTCTATCATTAATCATAGTGATAGCAAACAAATGCTTGTTAGATTATGTCATTGTTGAAACCCTATTTGCATTTTCTGGTTCCATGTACCTCGTTTAAACATTTAATTATTAGTTCTTGATAATGGAATGAAATGGACTTGGACAAATGGAAATAAAATGGTCCCATGGCATTGGAACATCTATGTTTACATGGCTTTAACATGATAACAGATCTCTGTGCATGATACTTATTTGAAACTCAAATGTCATACTGAATGTGGCATATTAGCTACTTGGCTTAACATGATAGCTTTCAAACAAGTTAATTCAGTGATCAATCAAGCTAATTGGCTGATGAATTAATTGTGTTCCACGGTTGGTCATAGCCAATTATTGGAAAAGCTGTAAATACGATGGATGAAATAATATGAATAAAATTCTAGTTTTTGGTTTACTTGAAATGCAATGAAAAAACTGCTATGAAGGCATAAGACAAGGTTGTCTAACATATTGCCATTCCTTTATCTAATTTCTTTCGACACAAATGCTTTACACATTTGATTGCAATAGTAACGTGTCTACGAAAATGGGACAGTAAAGATCATAATTCAGTAGTTTTTAGCGTGAGTATATATGTGTCCTGATACATATAAGCTCAATCTGGCATTTACGAAAACAGTTGCTATGTATAGTGAAAGAGCTTATTAGTGTTACTATATGTGATATCCATATAAAAAAGTAAATTGGTACAAGGCTAGAGTGGCACATCCAAAAAAACATGGATGCATGTATACGCAGTTGCATACAGGGATACGTACAAGCTTAGATGAATAGTTAATTATAGTTAATTATAAAACATCTCTGTACACCAAATCAATTAAACCAATCATGGCCATTCATATGCAAAAAAAAAGGAACTTCTTGAAAAGGCTTTATAGACAAGGAAGCAAACACAATTGTAAACCGAAATTGCAAAATCTTCGGCAATATCTTCCTTTTTGTTTCTTATGCTACAAATATTCAATAGCCTATAGCTGTCCAAATTAATTGTATCTCTTTGTCTATGTTGAAGCCATCTGTTTATTCTATTGCTTTCGCTATTATTTCATGAAAGCTCAAATTCATAGTATATGTGGCGTAGCAGCCAATAAGTCCACCTCACATTTTGCTCATGACAATTTAATTTGTCCCATCTATCTCTGAACCATTAATCAATGTCAATTAACGAACAAGTCAATCTTACAGTTAGCTTGTGCAAATTAAGTCAATTCTATCTTTTACTCATTAATGAAATTAACTAATCAGTTTAACAAGATAGCTTTGAAACAAGTTAGGTCAATAATGAATCAAGCTGTTTGACTGATGAATCAATTGAGTTCAATAGTTAGTCATAGTAATAGCAAACAAATCCTTGTTTGATGATGTCATTGTTGAATTTGCTTGTGTGTCCCTGTCTGCACTTTTGCTATAGCTTGAAGCAATGATGCTTTGTGATTCAAGTATTAAGTGTAATTGGAAACCTTTTTTGACTTACATTTATTGATTTAAATCTGTTTGGAAACCATAGTTGCAGTGGTTCTTTACGCTCGATGCAAAACATCAATATAGTTAAAATGCATAGCAAAAGCCTGTAGGGAACCATGTTTGCACTTGTGCATTTGGAATTCAAGAACCTATAAATAAACTGCTAGGTTAATCTGTTTCCAATTGATACTTGTTTCCATTGAATCTAAAAATAAACTGGCTGGTGTATTTTGATGTTTGGACTATTAGTATCCATTACACTATCATTGTCATCCATTGCAATTATAATTTTGGCAGTTGTTTGCACAAATGTGTTTTCATGCATTGTGAAACCTAATTTGCATTTCTGGGATAAAATGAAGCAAAATAGATAAAAGTAGCAATTTGTTGCCTTGAGTGACTTGTCTCTTGGTATTCATTCAACGAGCACAAGAGCTTTTGCTCTGTCACTGTAAACGTCCCCTTTCTATTGACAGAAGCTGTTAGTTTTCTAGCCTATGTCTTTGCTTAAATTTATTTGTATATGTCATCTTCTTCCAGACTCTCATTAAAAAAGGAATCTCCATATTCTACCACCAAAGAAAATGCATTAACGTCAAAGGAGTTTGAAATTGAAGATAACAAACCTAATAGCACTCACTTGGATAAACTGTTTTTCTATAGTGACAATTTTATTGGCTCCTAGTGTCAAGGCAAGAATACTTATGCATTTGGTTGAATTGATTTTATTAGTTCCTGTTGGTAGGCAGAAATACTTATGTATTCGCCTGGAATGCATTTAACTGGTAGCATTCACCAATCACATTTTGCCATTTAACATATTGCTTCTTTTTTTTTGTATAGTTTGAACTTGGAGAGCTATTTTATATATTGGAAAAATAGCATTTATCTATTTTTCTATTCGTCCGCGTAGCTTTATAAATCATTTTTGTTTTAAAAATTCGGGAAAATGTGAATGCATAAATTGATTAAATAAATTTAAGCAAAGGAATAGTTTAGAAGTTGGCGGCTAGAGGTACATAATCCATGAATGCAGATTAAATGCATTAAAATATCAGGAAACTGTGAGTGCATAAATTGATTTATTAAAATTAAGCAAAGGCATAGTTTATCAAACTGGCGGGTAGACGTACGTAATGCATGAATATAAATTAAATGCATTGCATGGCATTTGGCTTGAGGTGAACGCGCTGGAATGGCTTAGAGGCCACATGTGGCCAGGGTACTTTGGTCATTTAATATAGAGTTAAGTTACTTGCTATGCATTTCTATTACTTTGCGTGTGTTGTTTTTTGTGTTTTCTAAGCTCTTGTTCTGAGGAAGAGTTTGTAGCCACTAAGCAAGAGATGTTACGGTTGTAGGCCCCAGACCTAGAAACAAGTTACTTGAGATGATAATTTGTTACTCTCCACAATTCCTTTCCATTCAAGTGCATCGTGGGGCTCTGTTTCATAGTGCTTTAGTTCACTATCACAATCACTTTCTGCTTAATGTGTCAGTGCATGTATGTATGTATGCATGTTTCTATGCGCATATGCATTAACCTATGTGCATATCTATGTAGACATTTGTAGATGCATATATGCATGTATGCATGTGACTCTAGATATATCTATGCATATATGAATTTATGCATATATGTATGTGTGTGTAGATGCATCTATGTGTATATGCATGTAATCATATGGATGCATATATGTTTATGTCCATAGATTGCGTCGCCACAATAATGGGTTACACTTTGGGACATCCTTGATTTTTTGCTTGAAATCACATATTATTTAGAAAATACAATGATTTATGACTTTAAGGTTCCATTTAAATTATTTTAATTAAAGAGGGATTGATCAAACCCCCTTGGAAAGAACCTTGTTATATTTAAACCATACCTATAATCGAGTCTCCTCTACACCTATCAAAATGTTGATAAAAAACCACTTTTGATTTACCTTTGGGTGATCAAATGAATTCATTTAAAATTTATGCTTGTAAGCCTGTAGCCCTTATTATAAGCTTCCTAAAAAGTATAATTTTAAATATGTTTAATTTGATTATTATATTTATTTCTTATTTCTTGTGAATGTAGGATTTTCAATGAACATCAAGTTCTTTATTTCACACATATGAAAAAATAGAAAAATAGAGAAAAAAAATTCTAAAAAATACATGTCCACTAGGTATTGGTGTCCTTATTCTAACAAAAAAAGAATAAGTTAATTTAAATGAATACAAAAATATATGTGTGTCAAGTACACCTCTATCAATATTATAATTAATGACTTGGTTAATTAAAAATATTATGTAACAAAAATTATGGAAAAAATATCCATCCCCTAGATATTGGTGTGAAAAAACTATATTTTAAAAATTAGAGTTGTATCCTGTCTATTAAAAAAGTTATGCAGTCTGAAGTAAACATCACTTTTTAAAAATGTCGATTAGTAGAAAAAATAAGTTATTAAAAATTACATAAAATGGTTCACAATTTATTTTTTAATTTATTTATTTTAAATATAATTAGAATCTACACAAAATATCTAACAAATAACTAGTTTGATTCATCTTCAAATTCTTAATGGTTTAGCTGCTATAGGTGTAAGAAAGTGAATATCTGGTGAAAAATCCCGATTTTAATGTCAAGTTTGGCTAAAACTATAACCCATTATTGTGGGATCATCCAAATGCCTATGCATTAATCTATCTTTACATGGATGTATCTGTACATATATATACATATGTATACATATATGTGTGTGTCGATATGTCTTTTCTACACAACAGTTTACAGTGACAGGGCAAAGGTTGTCATGATTCCAAAAAAGGACACTTGCAGACAAGCTACTCCAGGCAATAAATAGTTTCTCTCATCAGTTTTCTTTTATTTTAATGTCCATAAGCACATTGGGTTTCATAGTGCTCAGCCTGTGCTATTCTTCAGAGTCAAGTCCCTTGGACAAGCAATTGTCTTTTGTCCAACGTAGAATGTGACATCTTAACAATAACTTGGCGCTTATGAGCTCTCTAAAGACTGCATATATTCAATTACTGAAAAACTATTCCATAATTCACGTTTTAGAGCCATTGTTCTGTTAGCATGTCCCATAATAGGACCTTATAAACAATATGAGGACAATATGTTAAAAGCACTTTACAAACTGTCGGGCAAATGCAATTTACAGATATAAGCTTAAACTCCACAATTGCTTTCATCTCCCTCATTGTCATTAAAGCATAAAGCAAAGAGGATTTTTTGGCAACTTCTAATTTTTTTACTTTTACACGATAATTCACTTTATTAATTAATGAATCAAATTATCTTAATTAATTTATTTTCTTTTTCCTTTTGTCATTTCATATCTAATTAATTACATAACTATTGAATAGTATTTATATACATAACAGTTAAAACAAAGAAATAATTATAACTATCCTTGTACACATTTGACCAATCAAACAAAGTCAATTACAAGATCTAATTCCACTTATTCACTGATAGTATTGGCATGCAATTTCCTTGAAAAGTCTTGAAAAAGAGGATTACTCAGACACCAATAAGGATTCCGATTTGTAACATTTCTATCCAAATCATCTTCATTGAATAACATGTTGTGGCATACATTAATTGGATGTATCTCATCATCTTTATTATCAGGATGCTAACAACCTTGATTTGTATTTCTCCTTGGGTGTATCTAAATGCCATGAGTTATGAATTCTACTTGCATGTGGCTTCATTGCACAAGTAATAGTAAGTGCTACAAAATGGTGCAAAATAAACTTATGCATATGGAAATGAAATGACCCCATTTAGTTAGAAAATCAATATTTACATCGCTTTCACTATTAAGTGATAGCTAGTTTGGAATTAAACAATAGCTAGAAATTGTTTCTACCATAACTTAACAGTGCTAGCACAAGTCTCTGTTGTTTTTTGCCTTAGGATTGATTAGTTGTTGTGGCCTATTTACACTTTTTTTAGGTGCTTAAGCAAATATGGGATCTATTCCATTGATTGCTCCTAAAGAGCTTATGCCACCATTGCAGTAACAGAATTACCCTGGTGCATGCATATGCAAAAAAAAATGTTCTATATTATAGGGTACACAAATAGCAACAAGTATTTAAAAATTAATAAAAATTCAAATGAATCTACATAAGAATTTTGTTTTCTTTTTATGAATAACATAGCATATGTCACTCACTGTACTCATTTGTCTAATTTGTCCTTGTGACAGGGTTCAATGCTTTCAACTATATATAAACAATTACGCACAAACTACACTAGGAAAAATTGCTTGTCCCTATCACAATTTGTACATTTGTACAAGTATACTTGATCATTCGATAGCAGATTACAAGGTCAGTTTTCCAATTTGTCTTTTTGCTTTTCTTGAAATGCAATTGAAATTCTTCAATATAGTAACTGCATAAAGTTCTTTTCCATGTATTCATTTTGTCATCTTGTATTCCTCATTTCTTTGAACATAAATGATTTAGAGGGTTGTTTCCATATATGCAAACAGGAAAATGCATTATCCACAATTGCAATAGTAATTTGTCTTCGAGCAATAGAAAAGGTTTTGCTTATGTGTTAGTATGTTATACTTCCTCTATACAATATCCATAGAATAGAATGAACTGCTAGCATGCAATTTTTAAACACTGTTTGCAGTTTTAATAGCCTATAGAGTCATAAGTCTTTGTTTTGTGTCAACTAGTTTTTACCTATATGCATTTAAGGCAATTTTTTTCATAGGACTGCTTATATCTATGGCAAGTTGCGATGTAGTATGCAAGTTAACATATGTTTAATCTTCCTGTATTGCAAATAAAAGCCTACAAAGTTAATTTCAAAAGATGACATGGCACATGAGTACAATGAATGATGTATTATGTCACTCATAGACATGATGCAATATTTTTCCATGGTCTTGCTTACATGCAAAATGACATTAGGCACAATTTTTTTTTGCTCACATTGCCAATTTCACTATGTGCTTTAAACCTCTAAAGTAAAAGGAAACTGAGGAAAGAAGCTATTTATTCCCTCAAGTAACTCGTTTCTGGTTCTGGATACTGTAACTATAACAAAGTCTACTTAATCGCTATAAACTCTCCCAGAACAGAGACTTCTAGAATAGAAAAACAATATGCACAAAGTAATAGTGATGCTTAACAGCTGACTTAAGTCTATAGCTAATGGACAAAGCAGCCTAGCTATACATGTCCACCAAGCCATTCCAGCAGTTTCTCATCGACCCACATGCTATTTAATGCATTTGCTTTGCATGTATGCACTGTCTGGCTGCACCTCTGAGTTTCAATCTCTTTTTAAAATTATTTAATCAATCTATGCCTTCACTTTTGCTCAATGGACCTATGCCTTTGCATTTCCCTCAAATTTTCTATACACAAATGATTTTAAAAGCTATTCCCACAAATAAGAAAAGCCATAGATCTTCTTTGATCAAACAATGCTTTTGCATTTCCCTGACTTTCTATAAACAGAAAAGATTTGTCAAACTATTCTCTACATGCCACTTAATTCATGTTTATCTAAATAGCTTTTAAAATCATTTGTTCTTTGAAAAAAAATCAGTCACTTAGAAGTACATAGCAACAAAGGAATCCAATAACACAAAACATTTAAATACCATAGACTGAGATTGACAATATGAGCAAAAAAGATTCTTGTCAACCAATTGTTGCATGTAGACAAAGCTACCTGAAAATATTGTTTTGTGTTTGTGGCACTAAAAGTATACATCATGCATTGTACTCATTTATCCACTTTGGCAATGTAACAAGAATAAGTACATACAATCCTATTGGGGGACAATGGATAACAAGGTCAGGTTGAAGAATTAATACTATTTTCCCCTTGTGCTTCTATTAAATTGTTTGCTATGTGGTATGTTACGTAAGCTTCTGCTACTACTCAAGATCCATTTTCCAACATATATAGAGATTATTAACTTCCAAGATCCTCAACAACATGATTCATACTATCAAATGCTATTGAGTAAAAGCACATAGGTGACGATGTTAACAATTATAGATTTTGTAATCTAGATACTAGCGTTAGATGCTATTCATACCCAACATTTGCTATTCCCAAATACATTAGGTTACACAAAAAACAAAGAAAATGATAGACGTTGACACCTATGAATTAACAAAGCACCCCCAAATATCAAACATTGACTACGTGCTTAAGAGCGAGGGACTTTGCAGATTGAGTACTTTTGCATACAATGTTGGTGATTGTTTGTTTGACTCATTACAACTATTGCTTAACAATTGTTACACATCAATTCAATTACGAAATGGAGCTATAGATTACTTCTTGAATTGCCTTCAAAACAAGGACAAAGAAGCAATAAAATCATACAACTATGAACTAGACCCTGATACTCTATATACATTGCACAAAGTACATGATCCACAAACATATCTCCGCAGAATGCAATTATCTACAAAGCCACAAGCAGATTGCACAGAAAGTGGATTGTGGGGTGACCTATTTTGCATTCACTGGATATCCAAATTGTTGAATATACAAATATCCCTTTCGTCAAGAACAACAACAAGAAGGTACTTACAATTCAATAGTTCTGATTACACAGAATTAGTCTCCATACTATTTCATGACATGAATTCTTTAAGTGGACACTATGAACCATTGTTAGAAATTGAAACACAAAACATAACTTCAAAACAGCCCATAAGTTCACATGAAATAAAAAAAACTGTGCACAAACTCTCCTCAAATATCAAACATTGACAATGTCCTTAGAGCTGAAGGCCTTTGTAGATTAAGCACATTTGCATAAAATGTTGG